>JANSTQ010162755.1:0-10716 GCA_026167885.1 Bergia puertoricense
CACCAAGGAATATGTTTCCAGTTCTTATAAAATACTGTTCAGACTTTCCTTGGAAACCCAATTGCTAAACCCAAAATAGCAGCTCAAATCAGTCCGTAAGGTAGTAAACACAAACATGGATTAAATATTTAACCCTGGGTTAGCGCTAATCGGCTTCCGGACAACTGGGCCCAGAAAAACTGACATTTTCTTAAAAGTTGAGCAAAAATGAAAACTTTAACGCATCTTTTCAATACGCATGTAAACTACAAAACAGCAATCGTGAAAGGCCCCCTGTGGTTTTGCCTCCTGCTTGACTGTCAAAACTTTCGCCTGTGGGCGGTTTTCCTTAATTTTCTGTTTCGTCGTGTGTACGTGTGTTTGACGGAAGTTTTACGTGTGCTTTGGGGATGTTTATCTTTCTATTCGAGTTTTATTTTAAAATATAATTGTAAACATTTTTTACAATAACACTGATAATACTGAACAAAACATCATCTTATTATCAAAAATGGTCAGCAATTATGAGTATTTAGTTAAACGGAAATTAGTGTAAGTCAGGACCAAAATATTGTTTTAAAATTGTTGTTTTGCCAAGATATTTTACATTTTTTTAGCCAATATATTTTTTAAAAAGTATGAATTAAATGGAGCACTTTTTTCTATAACGAAACTTTATTTGCTTTCTTACTTAATGTCAACAGGTTCGCTGTTTTCAGTTTCAAGACTGAAAGCATTTTCAGAAATCAAAACACTTCATGCCTTTTTTAAATCTGCCGACATAGACTATCATTCGTTTATTAATTCTTTTTTTCTTTGTTTAGTTTCAGAAATTTTTCGTTTCTAGTTAGAATTCACAAAAAATGGGCGATAATAAAGAGTCCTGCGTTCTTCCCATTTCCTCGTCACGCCGCTTTGCGTTTTCCTCTTCTGAACAGCCTGAGCTCGGGCCCTCTGCGTTTCGGGCTTTGGCTACGTGTTTCACTGAGACTGAATGCGTTACACGTCAAGCAAACAAATTGATGTCATTCACTTTGCAGTGATCAGATTATATTTGAAGGCTCGAGATCTTGAGTCAAAAGCTGTTTTGATCGCTAGGTTGAAGTCAGTAGGCAGTAGCTTGCAAGAGCAGCCGCAAACAGTTATCCTATGTGATAATTCACTCGCTCATTCATTTGTTCTTTGAGGCTTGGCACAAACGTCGAACTTAATTGAATCCGTTAAACTCGACTGAAAATTTCCATCTAATACTTAATGAGTTAGATTTGTTCGGCAACATGAAATACCTGTACAAAATCAACTCTTTAGACCTTGATTTGACCATACTAAAAAAGACGGCGCCTGGTACGTTTATCCATATCTCCTGGCGCACGAAAAACCTGAAAATATTTATAAAAAAGCGCAGAAAGAGCCTAAAAACTTCAAACCTAGCATATACAATGCTGTTAATGCATGGACAAGTTTTCCAAAACAATAGTCTCCGAAGTGAACCTATCGCTAAATTAGGTTTTTCTTTTTCGTTATGGTGGATTCATTTCAGACGAAAATTCGCAATCAAGTTTAACGCTTTCGATTAAATTTGACTGATTTAAATTGACGTTTGTCCAGAGCCTAACTATGAAGGCAGTCAAGGCCAAACTCGGTTGTACCACCCGTGAGCTGGTCAGCATATGTCGCTGTTTAACTGGCAACCCTTCTTTCTAACCAAGTTCAAATTCTGACAAAGTACAGTTTTATCAAAAAAGGTTTTTTAATAGTTTTTAATTTATTGTCCCCTGACGAAGATCCAGAGCCACGGATCGAAACTTTGGAAAGTTTTAAAAGGAAACATTATCAACATTTTACATAATAGTTTGAGCGTAGAACAGTCTTAACCTCAAATCATTGCCACTGATCGGCCCAGCAGCAACTTATACACTTAACTTTATTCTCGGATTCAAACCTACGACAAAATTTTCTACTTTATGCGTCGTAACTTAAAATTTACTTTACAACTTGACCTTACTTTAAGTAAGTTTAAAAACACCAATAGCAGAACCCCCGAGATTTGACTAAGATCAAAGCTAAGTTACAAAACAAGGTTTTTGTTGTTAACTATCTTACCACAACTTAATACGAAATCAACAAATCATTGCGAAAAATGTTGCTGCAATGGCGATCGTTGCATTTGGACCTGATTTCCGAGTCTGGTTACGACAACTTGTCTCTCTTTCGTTTCGCTTTGTTATAATGTTTGGTGCAATGGCTTTGTCAAGATAAATTGCCAATTGGCCAAAAAATCAAATTGAACACGCCAAAAATTAGGAAAAACAAAAACTTCATTTAAACAACTTTTATCCAGTGTTTGGTTCACGGTTGTTCATGTTTAAATTTCGTAGAATGCTGAAGTGTGTAAATTGAGTAAATCTTCTAGTTTTGATCATAACGAATTTTGTTGACAGATGGTGAAAAAATAAGGTCCAGGACGTACACTAGCCTAGATTACACAGTCATCGTGAAAATTATGCAATACACGCAGAGTCCTTTCTGCAACTCACATCGACACACCAGTCAAGTGTGAGGCTAAGACTAATATTCGCACCAAATCTATGGAAAATATAGCATGGAGAAGCGTCGTTTACAGCGACCTGTCCAAAGGGCGATTGATTACATGCTCAAAATGAAGACAATGCGTAACAAATATTTACTTGACTTTCGGAGCAGCTGACACAAAATTGACTCGTAAGTTGCATTTCTTTAAGGGAATAAAAGTTATTTCTTGATGTTAAATGTTTCTATAAAATAAAAGGTTAAAAGTTTCGTAAATATGGATCATCTGGTTTAGTTCTTAAAATAAAGCAGATTAAATACGATTTTCTCTCGATAAACACGAAAAGGAGATTAGCGATTCATTAACGACCATAAAGTCGTGTGGCAATTGAAATCTTTTGAAATAGCGGCGGAAACTGATAACGGAGCAAAGGGGCTCATAAGGGATCCACTTGAAGCATCTTTCTTACGAGTAAAACCTAAAAGTGTACGCGGAAATAAAAAGCCATGAAATTGTCGAAAAACTTTAGCTGGTTTACGGTGGCATGATTTGTTGTGAGTACACGGGCAGGTATTAAAAATGTATTTATATCAGGATCGCACTTGCCAACATGGAATATGTTTTGAAAATAAGTAGACCCCCCTGCAGATTCAAGAGTGGTTTTTTTATTTCAAGTACATAGGCTATCTACCTCGTATTATATTACATAGGAATAATCAATCTTTGAGCGCCGAGAAACGAACAAATAATCGTTTACCAGAAAAAGTTCTCCTTTCTCTACCTTGACTTAACTAGTGAAGAGGTTTCCAGCAAAATTTTCCAACAATCGTCTTCAACTAATATTCGGTATCGGTACTTGCATGTAAAATGAAGCGATTTCTTGTTCAATTTGCTTTATATTGCACTCGTAATTAACGCATAAAGTCGAAAAGTCGGTTGTGCAATTAGTTAAATTGCTCGGCAACGAATTAGTTCGACATTTATTTTTTGATAAGTATAGGTCTCATGCACTTGGAAATGCATTTTCATTCATCATGTGAATATAATCGAACACTTTAGCGTTTCGAGAAAAAAATTATGAAAAAAATGGCGGTTTCACAACTGACCTATTTTTTTTTTTTAAAAAAAGAACTAACGGAACCCAGTTAATTATAAAAATTCAAAAAGCTTTGAGGTTTAGCCTTGTGAATGTAAATATAACGATTTCCTAATTGAGAAACACAGTGTCAATCCCAAACCACCATAATGCTGTGATCAAATTGTTGCTTCTTCCGACAAAAAATAGGTTCAAATGTTTATAGGCTTTTTAGTTACCTAATTTTTATATTTTTATTTCAAAAGCCTCTGAAACTTTTGTCTCGATTAACCAATTTGCAAAGGGCCTAGGGGTTCAATATTGTTAGTCAACACCATCTGATAATCGTTGTCTGCGCTTATCTTGCTAACACATATAGGATTGTAGACTCTACAGCTAAAAACAACCTAAAATGCAATTAATTATAAAACCACTGATGAAATATTGATATGATTGTAATTAATTATGCTTCTTCTAACTAGTTCATCAGTTGAACATTTTAGTTCTGAACACTGCCGGAACGAAAACTGAAGGAAACCAAATACATAAGGATAGTTACCCAGACTGTGAAAGCTCTCGGTGAGGACATTCTAACGGCACTGTGACCATTCAAAGTTCTTGACTGAGTACATTCTAATGTTTGAATTAGTTGATATCTCTGAACTAATGCACGAGACCACAAAGTGTAATCATTCAAATCTAAGTTTTTGACGAGTGTATTCTGATGGAGGTATCAGTTTGTGGTTCTGAACCATTTGACGAAAACACAAAGTGTGACCATTCAAATGAATGCTCTTAATAAGATGAACCCTAAACAAGAAAAGCTTCACGATGCCAAAAGATCCAGTCTTTTTTTCATCACGTCCATTGCAGCCCAATTATAGACGGAGATAAGCAACCGTTTCGTAATCATAAGAACATCTGTACGGTCCTCCGATTTTTCATTCCTTTTGGCCATCTACAAGCCAATTAATGTGTTATGTCTGTACAACTTTTTAATGCAAATTAATTAAAAGATTTGATAAAACTTACTATAACTAATCTGAATAAGTCCTACGATGTGGGAAATTTATAAACCACGGAATATAAATACACAGATGAGGCAAACTTACTGCAGATTTTTTGACTGTCAATGAGTATATAGAATAAAACGAAGAAAGTTAACTTTCAATTTCAATTTCAACAAAGCACAGAATGATGAAACCTCCCTGAAATTTGACTAAATTGCAAACTGGATTGTTTAAATTTTGTTATAAAACCATACACTGGACCAAATTTGTGCTTTTGTATTTCTGTCAATTAAGACATGGGCAGAGTTACAGTTCTTTCCTTCTGATCGAGTCCGACAAGCCTCAAAACCAGGACAGTGCAGGAACTCAGTTTTACATCCCCACCAAACGTTAAGACTGCTTAGACTAGAAAAATAGATTTGAAAAAACCTTGTTTTTTCGGCGTGGGCGAGTAGGATGAATATTTGTTGTTGATCAACAAAAAGTTGATATGGTATGCTTTTTGCCGTAGGGTTGGGTGTAAAGCTGACGTTTCGAGCGTTAGCCCTTCGTCAGAAGGATTGTGGGGAAATCTTACTGTTCAGTGTTTATCCTTGCTCTAACGAAGGATTAACGATCGAAACATCAGCTTTACACTCAACCTTACGGCAAAAAAACTGACTATATCAACTTTTGTTGATCAAAAACATTAAATACTATTACGTGGGCGGAGGGAAAGCCTTAATGTGTTAGTTACTTTTTGTGTTAGTATGTAAATTTAAGGATTCTTTACACTTTTGGGAGAAAAATACACTAAAAAGGAGAATTATTTAGAGCTTACATCTCACTTAACTTCAATATAAACTATTTTGTTTTGGAAAGAGCCTGTGTTGTACATATGACCCTTCATCTTGTTAAAATAGTTCATTCTTAAAAATAAATAAATAAATAAATAAATAAAATAAATGCACTTTATTTATTGAGGGTAACACATTTTACACATAGTAATATTCTATGTGGCTCTCACCACAACACCGGGATTACCCTAGTCTTTTCGAGAAGTGTGTGGGTTCTTTTAAGTCCCCTGAGATAGCATTTCAGGCGACTAGACGGCTTAACGTCCCTGTCCGCGGACAAGTGTTTTTTAATTCTAAAATCAGTGATGTTGGACATTTGTAAACGTGGCTGATAATGACATGCGATGTCATATCAACCAATCAACGATCTTCATATATTTATACTCAGTAGCGCACATAGTAGCTTGCAAAATGAGAAAAACAGACAATTCGTACAGTGTAATTACATGAAAATGAATTTACTCTACATGCCCTGCAGACTGTATTTGAAAATAAGGCTATTTATGAAGCTGTTTTGTACTGTTCAGTGTTTATCCTTGCTTTAACAGCAGGAATAGACCTCAAGTTATACGTTGTCGCGTTACGCTCCGCTGAAAAAAGGAGCCATATAGGGCGGTAACATTTGACTGGTTTTTTTTATTGTCAATACTTTTTATTTTTTAGACGTAAGTATAACGGCTACATAAATAAATAAGTAAATACAAGAGTTGAAAAAAGAAAAAGAAAAAAAAACAATTACAAGAGTTACTGAGAAAAAAAAATACTTATGAGAGTTAAACGTGAATAGTTGTACTAGTATATACATAATGTATGTAAAGATACATGCATCTGTAATAACTAGAAACAAGAACTAGTTGCATTTGCTTTGTTGTCAACAGCTGTATATAGTTGCTATATAGTTAGTTTTGTGTTTGCAGCCAAGATAATAGTTTAGTCCATTTGCAATAATGAGATTCTAAAGCTCCTCTCCTTTTTGCTATATTTAATTCAACTGATCACTGATATGTTCTGTAGTTTAAATAAGCAGATGGAAAGATTGGGTTTTATTTTTCTTGCTCTGCAGGTATATACGACTTGCTTTCCAATTAAAATTAGATGACTCAGTTTGAATTTCTTGTTTGTAGTAATACCAAATAGAACACTGATTTCACTTAAAGGTTCGAGATTTATTTGAAAAGTATTTAGCCATTCTACTACTTCTTTCTAGAATAATTTTGAATAGTTACAATTGAACATTAAATGTTCTATTGTTTCATCTGAGTCGTTGCAAAAAGTGCTTTTGCTTGTGTCAACAATGTTCATTTTGAATAGCATTCTATTTGTATATAACATTCGGTGAAATATTTTGTATTGAAATTGTCTCGTTCTCATATCAATTGTTACTATCAGGGGGAGTTGATAAATAGCTTGCCATTCAAATGTTGTGTTGGGATAATCTTCCCCAAATCGTTTTTGTGCTGTTAGCGCGCTGACTTATTCTGGCTTGAAGTGAGTTCTAAGTATACATTTTTTGTGTCAGTTTTGCAAAGTTAGTTGGTTATCCATTTATTAAGAGCTGATCTTTCTCACTTGTAGTGTGTGCTAGTGTGGTTGATTTTGTATTATTTATCTCCTTACGCCATTCTTTAGGAATGGCATCTAGGTAGCCCATTATAGAAAAAGCTTCAGCATGGCCGAATCCCCGCGCTAAGAGTTCATTTGTTTTCACAAAACCTCCGATCGAACTCAACAAGTCTACTCAACATTTGACTGTTGACTTTTTGTATATGTATCTGTCAGTGCGTTCCAGTAGCTCTTGTACAGAATACAAGACAGAACAGTACTTCCTCTTAGAGCATCTCCTAAAGGGGTTCACTCATGACCGAGTCAGTGGATTTTCTCTTTCTCAGAAGTTAAGTTTTTACGTTCTTTATCCAAATAATTTCAAAAGAAAAAACTTAATTTACCAATAAGAGACAGTAATTGATCACTTCTGCCAAGGTTTCATGCATTTTAAATCTATTTTTTACATTGTGTTCCGGCCAGGAACACATGCAAGAATTAATGATTACAATCAAAATTAACCTAAACAGACCATCCGTAGCAATATAATTACCTCTTGGTAAACTTAAATCGTATCTGAACGGTGACTGTTTAGAAATATTTTAGCTTGAAACAACTTTTTTGTCAATGAATCCCTGAGTGCGCGCAAAGCCGTGAAAGAACCCTCTTAAGAAAGCACTGGAAAGTAGACAAATCAGACTCGCAGGCACCACAGATCGAGAAGCCAGTTATGAATGGGTGATAAAAAGATGATCTGTCTCTTTTTGGCTGCTTCTTTCTGTTCGGAGACCTCTAAGTATAAATAAGCATATAGCTGCTAATGTGTTTGTGATAGTCTTTACTGGATTCGCACAAAACTCACTTATTGGCAAAAAGCTCACCGAGGTTGAAGCAATACGAGAAACTATTCAATTTTTTTTAAAAAAAGGTCGTTAAAAGCAGTAAATAGTCTTAATATCACCATGAACCAAAATGCTTCCGTTACAAGTGCAATATTTTATTCTCTTTTGAATAAATGAGTAATACTCTGATATGAAAAATGATCTTCGTGGTTTAACTGGAACTTAAGCAGTCGGAATATTTGCCTGAAAACGTTTTCAGGCCTAAACGGGATTCGAAACCTTTGCAATGGCGGAGCACTTCAGTAACCACTGAACTACGAAGCCATCCATTCATGGTAGGCAGGTCAACTGAGAGTTCCAACAAATCTGTGCATACTCTGTTTCACTGCCATTTTTTGTTAAAGCAGCCTTTTAATAGCTTTCCACTCTTGCTAGTCTTTGCTTCTTCGTGGTTACCACGCATCTTAAGTTTTAAAATTCAACAACTTTTCCATGTTCATTTACAATTTTTTTCTTTTTATTGTCAGTGTATGTCGTGTGAGTGTGAGAACCGTTTTCAGTAAAACTTGTCGTATTTATTACAAAACCACTGGTGCAGACAAACATAGACACATAGACACACACAAAGACAGATAGATAGACTGAGGTATACGGGCTGACAAACAGACAACACACACAGACAAATAGGCAGGCAGGCAGGCAGGCAGACAGACAGACAGGAAGACAGGAAGGAAGGAAGGAGAAAGCACACCACAGCCAAAAAGTGCAGGATTAAGTAACAGCAAAACCAAATATAACAATGTGCAAAGCAGGAACTACCAACCTGGTAATGTTACAAATGCTTGACCCTTCATTCGGCCTGTCATAAGGCGAAACACAACTCTAGGGCCATCCTTCCGCTGGTACCTTATGAAAAGTGATACCAAGTCAGATTCCGTCACCTTGGCACTCAGATTCTTGATATACAAAGTCTGAAATGAAATGAAATACACTAAAAAAACGAGTATAAGGACCTCCATCATTAAGGAAATAAGGGTAAAATTTAGGATCATTTTCAAGATTCGCTTGGATATAGACAAGCATGCATACATATCGAAGTAGCCATGAACTGATACTTGATATGTATCTGTAAAGCGTCAGACGCAGCCTCAAGCATTTTCTCTTTTGTTATACAGGGCCACAGAGAGGGAGGGTCTGAGGAGCTGGAGGGGAGCTTTAGCTCCTCTACATTTTTCAAAGTTATAAAGAGTTAATAAGAAAATGTGTTTTCAGCACTGCCCCCCCCCCCCAGCTTCAAGTTACCAGTTAGCCCTCAACTTTCAAGGCAGCTGTGCATCACTACGTGTAAGAACCTGACACTCTTACACGCAGGTTTTCTTAAATATCAGATCAAGTACTGCAATGGCGCTTGTGTACCTCCTCCACAAGTTGTATGACGCGTGTCGGAAACCCACCAATACAGTACGAGGCTGTTTCCTCGACTTCTCCTGAGCTTTTGATAGCGGAATCGACCACAACACTGTTCTGAACAAACTCTAGCTGCTGAAAGTCCACCCGGTACTCATTAACTGACTGCCAGTTTTCTTTGGTAAAAACTGCAGAGGACCAGAGTAGGCTCCGTGCCACAAGGGGCCAAGATCGGCCCTCTCAGTCCTCTTTCTCGTTGGGAGAATGGATTTGAAAGCAACAACCTGAAATACCGCAAACTGCTGCTTATAAGCCCCAAACCTCCCAGTTATAGGCCCATCTATCTGTAAACAAAATAATACATCTGATTATAAGCTCCCCCCCGGATATGAACCCCTCTAGTTTTCCTTGTTTCCTTAATATTAAGCACTCTCACAAAACACTGTGCTACTTCAAACAAAAAATTAGGAAAATTTGCGGAACATTAAATTTATTACTACTTTATTATCTCTCTTTATATTTCTATCTTGTCAACTTACCGTTAAAGTAACTGTTCAATGTTTTACTGTAATGTTTCTGTAAGTGTATAATAGTTTTAGAACCCGGCATGCATAGCATCTCTTCAACAGGTTTCCAACTTAACGCAGGATCAATAAGGATTAGATGGTTCAAATGGCAATGCATTCTGTGCTTCGCGTATGTTTCCTTCTTATACCTCACTTAGAAACGCTTTTTTTATTCCGCTTATACGCTCCCCCGGATAAAGCACCCCCTCCCCCCGGTTTACAAACACATCAACCACGTTCCCAGGGCATTTCCCTAGCAAAATGGGAAAAGCCCTGGGAACGAGGTTATAAGCACATCCAAAACCCCTTACGAAGTTGCATAAGCCCAGGGGTTATAAGCGGCAGTTTACGGTATGTCGACGATGCCACACTGTGGGGGGTGTTGACCCAAGACTCCCGTTCTAATCTTCCTACCCTACTGTGGCTGAGTGCGAGGGCTGGGCAGTAACTCAATGACGGGGATGGATGTTTGTTTTTCACACCAACCTACGACTTAGGCTCCTATTTTAATCGATGAGTATCGAATTGAAATGATGGATGAAGCAAAAGGACTTGGCGTAACGATCTCGAATGACCTCAATTGGACAAAGTAAATCAACGCTACCGACAAAAAGGAATGATGCCAAGTGTCTGTACGCCCTTCGCTTATTGAAGAGAAACGGCCAACTCGATAACAATCTCATTGCTGTTTTCTGCACTGGTATCAGACCGATACTTGAGTACGCTTGTCAAGTTTAGCACCATTCTCTGCCTATGCACTTTGTCAATCAGCTAGAATCAGTCCAAAGCAGGTCCCTTCGCATCATCTATCCGGGTGGGCTACTACGATGCAATGAGGATGGCAAACTTAGGAACTGGTCATAATTTAGCAGGGGGGGGGGGGGTGGGGAGGTGTAATTCAAAATTTTAAGGAATGATAATTTGCAACC
>JANSTQ010162766.1:0-20809 GCA_026167885.1 Bergia puertoricense
TGAATGTTGTCTGATAAAGGTGTATGAAGACTGACTTAGTTGTATAATTTATCTGCCTATTGATTCTAGGTTCGCATCGCATTACTGGGTAAATTATTTTGTATTTTATTTTTACACTGACGAGGCTTCCAAGTGAAGCGAAATATATTTGGAACCAAACTCTACTCAACCAATGGTCTTACTAATGAACAAAGCAACCACAAACAAACTCAAATGGTGTTATAATTCGATTTGGTCAGAACCATGTTTAGTCCTTAAAGCCCGATCCCCTCTATTAGCTAAAAGTTATTGTCATCTAAGGTAGATTTATCAACTATTATTTTAATATAACGTATTTTTTAATTTTTAGGTCATTGTAAAACGCTTAGAGCTTATCTGTATGAGTGCTATTCAAATGCCATTTATTATTATTACAATCATTATTAATTTTAATTATTTTCTTGGGCTTGGGATTCAAACTGTCACTCTCCTTCGTCCGCTAACACTCAAAGGTTTTAATCAGCTTTTATTTGTAAACTCATATCGATTTGGAACAAGTTAACTCGAATTTCCATGGGAGGTAAGATATTTTTCATATATTTGCTGTTTGATCATTTTCTGTTTATCATCCAACTCTCATCCTTGTTTTTGTTTGAATACCAGCCGTAAACTCTCGTCGATTCTCATGCTCGTTTGACCCGAACTTAAAGTTTTTTTAGACACTCAAAGGCTTTAATCAGCTTTTATTTGTAAACTCATTTCGATTTGGAACAAGTTAACTCGAATTTCCATGGGAGGTAAGATATTTTTCATATATTTGCTGTTTGATCATTTTCTGTTTATCATCCAACTCTCATCCTTGTTTGAATACCAGCCGTAAACTCTCGTCGATTCTCATGCTCGTTTGACCCGAACTTAATTTTTTTTTTAGACAAAGGGGAATCTGTGCTTTGGAAGACATTTAAATATTTAGACAACATTTAAATTTTATCACGTATCAAAGATAATATCTATACATATTTTGAATAGTTTCCTTTTTCCTTTGATTTGCCACTTCTCAGTTTTTTTCCTTATTCTATTTCCCCTTTTCCTTTTATATTGTTGACCTCCCGAAAATTCCTTGTTGAGAGAAGCTCCATTATCTTTTATTACCATTTAAGAGAGTAATCTAGAATAACTAACTTCGTCATCATAAATCCCTCCCTGCTGCTCTCACTATATTATGCCTATTATGTCTTGAGGAACTGAATGAGTGATCAAACAAAACAAAATGTATGGAAAAGCAATTAATTTAGTTTTTTACTAGGTTGAAAAAGTCTGATTGAGGAAGTTTCTATTCTGGTCTTAAATGGTTAACATTTGTTAATCATCTCTAATTTCAATGGTTTTATGGTCGGTTGGTTTCCTCTTTTAACCTTGTATTCAAATACTATTCAGAATATCAAGAGTCATTGTTTCTAATTTTACAATGCCTGATTGAGTTGAATGGTGTGAAAATTATTCAGTAAAAATTGTTGGAAAGTCATTACTTAAATGTCTCCTTTCAAACTGCTCAAAGTATCACGCATCTATCGTTTTGGATTTTTCGTTGCCTTATGGTATATTGTGAATATTTTATGAGTACATTTGGCGTTCTCATTGTCAATAGTAGAACGGCTCTTTATTTCTCACTGCTCACCAATATTTTGGATATGCTAGAGAAAATGTGTCAGGCTCGTTACCGTCCTATTAATCAGTTTCAATCAAGTTAATTTGTAAATTTCTTCAATAATTCAGTTGAAAAATGAAAGGTGTGTGTCAATACTGAAATAATAAAAAAACCCTGAAGTAAACAGTTAAACACACTGTCATCGGAGAGAAATTTAAATTACGTGTATTAGAAATGCCGGTGGCTGTAATATTGCTGCTGCTGTTTATAGACAATTAAAGACACTTTATTAGACAACAAGAGTAGCCTTGACGGACAAATATGGTTCAAATTTTTACATCATAATTTGTCACGGACAATTTCAGTTTTGATAATGTCTGTTTGGAGACATGTGTGAATTGCAATACAAAGGAAACAGCGTTTTCGAAAAAACTTGCTTTTTACAATTTTATAGTGGAACCTGAAAGGCAAACACCATTATGTCGCAGCTTTGAAACCGCCTGCTACATACATATTCTCTTTTTTGTGCTCAGTAGAGTTATCGAACGCTCATTAAACGTTCATGAAGATATCGTCGCTGAACAAAACAGTTCGCTGCTTACATTTGGTAAGTTAACTTATATGTTATCGAAGAAATAGGAAATGAACATTCTTGTTTTGGCACTGGCTCCTTTTGCTTTGATATTTATGAATCTCTCAACCGAAAGATGGGTATGTGGAGAACGACTACATTATGAAATTGTACGAAATACGGAGTTTGCAGATGATACACTTGAGCTTCCGAATGGCCAATGCACCTTGTCGAGTGAACAGTGCGGAGCCTACAATGCCATACCTGTAAGACCGAATAACTGCAGTTGTTTTTGTGGGAGAGATAAGAGCACGTTTTATGAACCAATTTGGAAGTGTATCGGTAATCAAGCGATTCGTGAGAAAGAAGGTGAGATATGAACGTGATCAAATATCTGACATGCAATTTGTGCACACCATTAAATTGCTTTTTAGAACTTTTAACGAGAATTTTGATAGTTAGCATGAATTAAAATGATACGAAATTTCTTTTTTTGCTCTATAGAACAAATTTACAGTGTCGTATTTTTTCTTCATTGTTTATTTCCATGTTTTCTCAGGAGCGATACTCGAAATATCGAAATATAAAGAGCCCATAGTAGTAACATGTTATTTTAAAAATGTATATTATACGGTATATGTCATACTACGGCGACCAAAACAATACAAAACAAAACAAAACAACAACCAGAATAAAATCAAATGCATTTTTTTAACTTGATAAAAAGAACAAAAGCCAAAAGAAACAAAAAAATTCTTCAAAATCCTTCTTTTAGCCACTCTTAAATGTTTTGATTTCCTTTTCATCACATACTTTTTATGAAATACGTCACTCTAATTACATTGTTGTAAACCAATACAATTTCAATATTGTACCTGTAATCGCATAGAATCCTATGAGAAAATGATGATCATATGTTTTTGCCCGAATGAAGGCGGTAAAGAAATTTGAACTGCATATTTTAAAAATGAAGAGCATTTTTTTTATTAAAGTAAACCCCATTGACAAATAAAACCTACACGCTTTTTCCAGTCATAAGAACAAGCTTTATAAGAACACTGAGGCTCAAATTTGCCTACATTTTACAGCAAGAAGAAATAGATCAGTCTTAAGCTCCAGCTCTGTCTCAGATTGCATAAAAAAAAACAATTTCCAGCCATTGCGAAACTGATTCTGCAAAACATATAGAACACCGGTCCTCGGCAGTGGTCGATAGGTTAGCGTAAACCAAAGGTCGTGAGTTCGAATCCCGGCCTGACCACTGCCGTTGTGTCCTCGAGAAGGCGCTTTACTTGACTTGTTCCAGTCGACTCAGCTGTTTTAACGAGTACCAGCTTATGCTTGTGGCTAACCTGTGAAGGATCATTGTCCTGTCCTGGGGGGAATCACAGTCTCTTCCCCGCTTAACACTACGGAAACCGGAGATAAGTGCCGGCCTTTTGAGCCACCTGGCTCGGGAAACAACTCAGCTTTTTTAATACGAAAAGGCGAATTCTAACATTAGATTCGTTATTTAGAATTCGATACTCAACACGATAAGGACGTAAGGATATACATAGCATTGTCTGAAATGTGAAGATATATTTATGCAGAGTTTTCTAATTTCAATTATCAATCTAACTTTCGTGTTGATTTTCTTTTAGCTTGTAATATGCTTTTTGTGAACGAGAAAGCAGCCGATCCCTTGAAAGTGTTAACAAATGAAGGGAACCCGTCACCTGCATCAGTGAGGTTTAATACGACTGTGGAGGAATGTAGAGTGGCCCACGATGAACGATTAAATGGCGTTATGGGTTGTGATGGTAATTGGAGGAATTTGACGTCACGTTATGTGGAAAAAGCATTTTCTTACACTTCAGTTTGGTCCAGTGAAGAAGTGGCGCTTCAGGTTTGTTATCATTATCAATACCTATTTATTGTTTGTAAAACCATAAATTTGAACGTCACAATGGGTTCCTAAGCAGTAGCAAGTCATTTTTGCTGGATTATTTCCTATTAATCAAATCTGAGGAAGTGTTATTAGGATACCTTAGGATGACAAATTGATTTTTTTTTCGTTTTACGGACAGTAGCAACTGAATATTTTTCATTAAAGTTCGAATTACTTTGCTGTTAGCGACATATGTAGAAACATTTTCGTAAATGACGAAAATACAATATTTCAAATAATTTATTGCTAGTAGAGATAACCTCTGCTTATTTCAAGATCTGATTTTATGGAGCAGCTTTAGTAGCGCCTAAACTTTGTTTCATGTAAGAGATAATTTTAAACATTACAACATTTTATATTCAATGTTGCAGCTTTCAAAAGCGGTTGAGGATGTTCGCTTAGTTGAAGGCAAGCTTATAAGGCTCGCTGTGCAATGTCGTCTACAAAATGGCAGCGGTCTCCACACCTCTTGTGTGTTGTTTAAGGTCAAAGGCCCAACTCAATGTGAGTATGTAGATAGAATAACTGAATACGTTTTTGATAAACTTAGACGGATAATTTGATATCTGGGAGGAGGGGAGGGGGTAGAAAAACTTGTAAAATGAAATTGCACCATCGATCCAGATGCTAAAAAGTACCTTTGCACGCTGCGAAACGTGCTGTAACTGTAAATGTATAAGAAATCATTAGACATATAAAATACGAAAATTAATCTAAAAGTTAGCTGACGGTGACAAGTAAAATGTGCACACCAATCATTCATTCGCGGTCCTGTCCTTAAAATTAAATTGTTCGGCCCTCACAATTCATTTAACCATATTTTCGAACTTATATCGAGTTAACAGCTCTCAGTCATTTAAACAAGAAAGGGATCGTTAATTAATTTAGTAGATCTTTGAATAAGTAACTACGATTCCTCTGGTCCTAAAAACAATTGAAGTTAAATTTAATTTGAAGGTGGATTGTGTTTACAGGCGGAACAAAAGTACTGAGAAATCTAATTGGTGTTACGAGTCAGTGTTAAACCAGAGTCTTTCTCACACTGAAAAAAATATATCAAAGTTTTCGCTTGTTTAAAACGACGTCGTTCTCCTACTTTTTCTCGTTCTCAAACGTTGTAGGTCAATATACTTCACATATTTGGGAGGAAAAGTTGAAAAGTTAAAATTATTAGAATTTATTGCTTTCCCATTAATATTTTTCTGTGATTGAAGAGGTAACTACCGTATATGTTAGACGTATTCTATTGATTCCTTGCACAGAATTTTTGATTCTGTTAATTCGGTTAAGTATACTCCAACTTTATACAATGTCTCAACTACTGTTTTCTTCTTAGGTTTTCGTCGCGAATCTACACCATCAACTGTGGTGCCCTCTACCACACCCTCTACCACGCCTTTGGCTGTAAGGACTTGCTTCTAGTTTTCTGAGTAGTTACATATTAATTATTGGCGTATTTGGTTACGACGTTATTATATTTTACATTTTACATCATTGCCATAATAAATCTTAAATCCAACTTTGGTTTGTGAAACGGTAACTTTGAATACTTGGATTTTGTTCGCTGTTTCAAGGACATAAAAAATTTACCATTACCAGCCCATCAACACTAATTTCAAATTGATTTTTTCGATTCTTGAGCCATGAGTGGATAAGACTTGTTAAAGATTAACGTCAATGTTAGGGTTAGGATTAGGTTTTGTGTTCGATTTTGAACTCACCATTTACAACATGTTTTAACGACTCTTTATGTCATTGACTCATTAGGATTATGATTAATTTAGGACTGGGGTTTGGTAAAGGATGATGTATTTAAAACTTGCTGATGCCAACTAAAGCGGTATACCTGAATCATAAACTAGCTTTGGGATTTGACCCCTTGACTCGTGACTCAAGACTCTTTACTCATGATTCGCGACTTAAGACTCGTGACTCAAGACAGGTGACTCGTGACTCACTATTCATAACTCGTGACTCGTGATTGGTAACTCAGGAATAATTGAATCATAAAACTTATGATTCAACAAACTGTGTTGCTTTCCACAGACATCTGTAAGTACTGAGGTCGCTGTTACGATGAAAAGTGAAATTCCCTCCCTTAAACCCGCTAATAGAGAAGTGGACTCTAGCGTGTTAGGCTACATATTTGGAGTTGGAGTGGCTGTCGTTATCACAATAATAATGATCATCGTGATTTATTTTGCAAGAAAAAATAAAAAGAAGAAGAAGAAGAAGAGGTAAAGCACTTATTTTTATTAAAATAAGTTTCATTTCTTCCTAATGTTAAACTATGAGGTCTTATCAAACTGACTCAACTGCTCATTAAAATGGTCAGGGAGACTATGTTAAAGTGGCTGATTCAAGCCTTTGCGCATGCTCAAGGATTTAATGACCAAAATCCTGTTTCAAGCTAAAATATTTCTAAACAGGCACTGTTCAGATATCAATTTAATTTTTTTTAAGAGACAAATTAAATGCCACGGATGGTCTGTTTGAGGCGGCAATTAAGTTGGATTGAAGTTATCAATATTTGTGTTCCGGCCAGCCCGAATACAAATTAATCAATCGTTTTAAATTGTTTAAAGTTTTAGTAGAAGCGATCGATTACTGTCTTTTTAGTGGATGAAGAGAATTCCTTTTGAAATTATTCAGAAAAATAACGTAAAAAATTAACTTCTGAGAAAAATAAAAAGCTTTGACTCAGCCATGAAACAGCACATTTAAGCATAGAAAAAACGATAGAAAAATTAGATGAAATGAGGGGTGTTACGATCTTAGTGACATACGTTTACTTGCATAGGCAACTATGTTTATCTTCGATTTTAATTTTTTGAGCTTGCCTTACGTTGACTTTAAAACTGAAATAAGTTGTGATTACCTAATCTTAAATAATTCTTTACTATGTTGTAACTCTACTAGCCCAAGAATGTTGGGGGGTGGGAAGTCAAACCGAATCACCCCTCGTTTATTTGTAAATAGAATTTTTGCCGTTTTACCCATTGCCAAAAGCTTTTGCACAACTGTTCTTGATTGTTATCAGACCTATGACACTAACTCAATGAAGTCTTCATGGCAAGTCACATGAAGATTTTGCATTCAAAACTCAACTTTATTTTTGCTAAAAACGATTATTAACTCACGATATTTATGGTTATTTTATAGTTTCAGTCAGTAAAATTTTGTTGTTTGATTATTTCTAATAAGATATCTCAAAATTAATCAAAATCTCGAAAGTTGGAAAATGCATATATTTCTATGACAACAGTTAGCTAATCATTCGTACATTGTTTAATTATGTAGAAATAAATTAGTGAGCGTGTATTAATTCCTAACCGTTTGGAAAATCATTGGGGGCCTCAAACACTTTCCCTCAAATGTTAATGTCTGGTAATAGCCCAAACTTTCTTGAGTTAATTGTGTGTTTTTAAGTGTTGACAGTAATATATGAACATAATAACATTCACGTCATGGGTTTGCGAAAAAAAAAACCTTTTGTCATTATTAATATTATTATTATTATCATTATATAATAATAATAATAATAATAATAATAATAATAATAATAATAATAATTCATTATTTATATAGCGCAAATTAACATTTGAGTATGATCAAATGCGCCTTCATAACATTCATATTTTAAAAACTTTACACTAAATTAAGAAAACTCATATCTTCTATCTAGTTTACAAATTTATCCATAAGTTACAATACAAATCTAATTTAAAAGTTACAATCTAAAAATCTAAATCATGTTTCTAAAAGTCTTTCTAAAAAGATGCGTTTTAATTAACGATTTATATAATTAAAAATTGGCTTCCCCTCTTATCTGTAATGGAAGTTTGTTACAGAGGGTAGGGGGCGCCGTTGGAAACGCCCTGTCGTCCTGTCGTCCAATGTCTTCTTTGTTTTCCTTTTAGGTGGCACCAAAAGCAGCTCTTTGATCTCAGACTATAACATGTCGATTGCATATCGTATATTCTTCTTCTTCTTCTTCTTCTTCTTCTTCTTCTTCTCATTACTATTGTTATTTATTATTATTATTATTATTGTTATTGTTGTTGTTGTTGTTGTTGTTGTAAAATAGTGTAGTTGTGTCTTTGTGCCACCATATCTTTTTCGTACTTTTGGAAACTGTTAAGTGGTACATAAATAACACCAATATCACTGACTCCAGTTGACTCTCTTAGCTGAGAACTCATTATTTTCTCTGTTTGTTTTTTTTTGCAGAAAGAACGCACTTATGGTAAGTCCATAAAAACTAACCGTTGCTACATTTTTTGAAATCTGAAAAAGACTTTAAACTTTAAAATTTTTTCTATACTTTTGACTGATAGGCGTCCATTCGTGTTCCAAGGGTGGATGAAGGACTGAATTACGACCACCCAATTATTCCTCACGCAACTGATAAGAGCTGTTTCGGTAAGTTTCGAATGAGTTTAAGAATTGGACCAAGTTTTGAATGCCTGAGTTCAATCAACATTTAAATATTTTACAGCTTGGTGACTAGCAAGGAATTTTTGTTGAACACGAAGCAAAAATGTTCGAAAAGTCTCAGAAACCGTCGCATAGGGTAAAAAATAATTTGCTAAGAGTTACGGAAACCCCTCATTTGACGTTACATTCAAAAACTTTTGACCTGACGTTAACCTTACCTTACCATAAAACTTATTCTAATGTAGCCTCCCCGCAGACTATAATTCTCCTTCGCTGTGAGAGGTCTCTATAAAAGTCTGCGGGGAGGCTAATTCTAATGCTTTTCCGTTACGATAAAAGTTATCACTAGAAAACTTCCTAACTTTTTTTCTACGGTGGATTAAAATGGCTAATTGCCATAGTAACTACATTTATGATTGACACTTCACTGAAGTAGACAACAACTTTTTTGTATTTCTATCTAACTGACCTGAAACCATTACTGGCCTTCTTAACAAATTTCAATCAGTCATGGTGTTGTTCTCACCACACACAATACGATGTCACAATTAAGCTAATCAATAAAATATTAATTTAGCTTGGAATACACTATAGCCGCCCGATTTATCGTTTTCTTCGTTGATGTCGTTGCTTTTGCCTTTACAAATACCCTCTGGGTTTCTTTTCTGGAGATTTATTTGTATAGGTTACGGACCGGACTAAATTGCACGATAACGAGCTCATAGCACTGTGCTAACTTTTGTTTTTATTCTTTACCATTTAGGAAACCCAACTTACCAAAGAGGGGCGGATAAATCGATTGTCTTTAAAAATGGTAGAATCGACACAAAGTCACTATTAAATCGAAACCTTCAGATGTCGGCAAGGCTGCTGGCCAAAAATGATCACAAACAAGGTAAATTGGTAAATTTACAGAGGATCCTCATTATCTAGAACTCCAAACGAAAAATAACGTTTGACACAGCTTGAGTTTGAGATAACCCATGCCAACCTACTGATAAACAGTGGAAAAAAAACGTGATTCGGTTCAAGATAGCAAGAGATTTTAGGCATCAAATTTTTAGATAACAGGGAACCATTGTTTTCATCATCATCATCATCATCATCATCATCATCATCATCATCACTAATTGAAGTACTCCCCAAAATATGCTGCTATCTGAAAAGCAGGAATTGCAATGTGCAAAAGGCAATGTTACATCAGCAGAGAGTACGACCGGTGAATTTTGACTAAAAAAGTTGCTTATGACACCAGAAAAATTCAAATTTAGTAGGTCATTTAAAGCGCCCAAGACACCTTTGGGTTTTGGTTTAACCTTCGCAATTTAAGCTTCGTACTCCTTTGAAGTAACTGTTTGTTTGCTTTCAAATAATAGACTTTCTTGATAAAAGGGTGTCAGTATTGATAAATGGAGTTGGATACTTACAGTCGTAGACTATTAGACTAGTCAAAGATATGCTGTGAATCTAATGAATTGTAATAATGCACAAGTGGGCTTTTCAAAAAACACACGAGTCGGAGTGCAAATATATTCCAAATTGAACGAGGAAATTCCTTTGATTACCTTTTAATAATAGACGTGAAAATTTACTGGAAGTACAGGATCAGGAGTAACGTTCGCACGCATATCATGTGATGAAATAATTTATTTTATTGACAAACCATAATATTAAAAGTTTACAACCTGTGAATTCACTTTTAGCACGTGTTCAGATTAAACGGACATTTGAAATTCAAAGCTTAGAAAGATCGAAAACGTCGGGAAAGATGAAAATGAGAGATTTGCTGTTTGTTTTCTCTTTTTCGCACTGTGTTAACTGTTTTTGCACTGTGTTTACTAAAATCTGCCCTATTCTTAGCCAATCAAAATTGAGTAATTAATTCATATTATATCATTAGCTCACATATACAGAACTTTCAGTTATTCAGTTTTTCAGGGAATTCCTATCAGCCCATAGCAAGACTGTTAACAGCAGGAGCTATATAAAGTGTTACAATAAAATAACTAAGAGAATAAAATTGCAATGTTTTAGCACAGGCTATACTAAGGATAAAATTACAAACGTATATAAAACTCCAAAAGGTCAATATCCCAAAATGTACGTAAAATACAGAAAAAAACAAACTAGACATTATAAAATTTTTAAATTAGCGGCTTCTGACTTTCACTCTAGATATGTGACGTTTGTCACTTTTTCAATCTGGTAGTTTTTGATACGTCCAATTCGTGTTTAAACTTTAGAAACTGATTTACTTATTTTATAACAAATGTTGTACTAATTCAAACTTATCATTAACATATTAACAGAAAAGCCCAATCAGTACGAAGTAGCGGGGACGACATTAAAAGACAATCCCCAAAGTTCAAATACCGTAACCGACGAAATATACCACATATCCCCTTATTGCGTGGCGTACTTTGGAAAGAATGCGAAAGGGAGACTGCTACAGGAGTCCGCTAAGCGAAAAGGGGGCCGACATGTTTATGAAGAACCCGAGGGGACGATTACTGATGATACTATCGATGGAAAGCCCAACACATAGAAAACTTTAATAAGTGTCCTGTAGCGATTAGTTGCAGTGGCTGAAAATGGCGAATGACAGTTGGAATGAGTGATGATTACCGCAGAGATTGTTGGAGCCACTGTTAGGAAATCAGTGTTTCAAATTGAGGAAGGGGGCAATGCAAGGAAGACAAAAAAAGAAAAAGAGCTGTTATACATATTCTTTGTTAATAACACTCGTTCTATAACCGTTCGAAGAAGAGATAATTTCAAGAACCAGAGGAGCGAAATACCAGTATATTTATGAGAACCGCCGTCTAATTCCGGATAGGGATAAGCTGCCCCAATCTCAAATTTTTGTCCCTGAATTTGATAATAATTTCTATATGAAAATCAAATTTCGGGCATCCAAATCATCAAACCTTTCCAAAATCTACACCCTGTAGTTAAAAAAGCGTGACCGGCAAAATGCGATAACTGACACCTTATTCCATAGTAAAAGGTCCAATACTATTCCCAAGGGTGACAAATACAGTACACGTGAAAGCCAATGCAGACAACTAGGCCCGGCAGGCTAAAAAGACACAAGCGATGACATATCCAATGCACGAAGCCCCCAAACGGATTTTTTTTTATCCACTGTAATTGCTCTGTAATATTATTGATTCCATGGACTGAAAAGCGAACAGTGAGAGTAAAAGAGTATTTAATTTTCGCAAAGGAGGTTTTTGTAAATATTATGAAAATTCAGCTCTAAAACTGAAGATGTGAGGAGAAATAAATAGAGATCAAATGACCTTGACTCGACACTTCATATCACCACGGTAAATGCCAGTGACATGTTTGCTTGAGTAACTGTGCTCACTTAATGGGTGAGAAAATTTGCCTATAAGAACAACTGTTAAGCAAAACTCAGCTTCCCATTGGTTACTGTTTCGGCAAAACACTCCTCGGTTTGAAACTATGGCTCGTCCAAGGCAGGACACGACAAATTAACAGTGCTTTACTTAGGAAACTTAACTTGATCTAAGTTAGCCTTAAACTACCAATTGTTATATTAGAGTATTTGTACACTTTGCTTAAATATGTAAATGACCTTGTTATCCTTTCACAAATAATTTTTTCGGTGGTTTTTGCCCTTTCTTTAAAAATCTTTAGACATTTCCGCTTTGCTGAAAATACTTTTTGATAATCACTATCCAGCCACCACAAGTGACCCTCTTTCTAATCGTTTACTCCTAAAACAACGCGAAGAAGTAGTGATGTAACTTTGTTTATAGATGTATTTGTTATTATTTATTGATCAATTTTCATATTCTAGGCTATTCCAGTTCAGCAATGCTGGATTTCAAAATTTGTTTCAAATTTGTTTGATTTTTATTTTTACATTTTTCACGTTCTTGTTTGTCGTATTTTATTGAAAATGAAACTTTTTATCATTATTATTTTCGGAAAAAAGGGAAAAAGAGTGCTGTTCTTACTTCATCTGTCTATGTTTACCAGTAACAAAATAAAACTTTTCACGTATATTTACAAATCAAGTGTACATTAACAGTTTTCTATTTAAAAAACCACAAAATTATGTTATCGTAACGCCTCTAAACTAAAGGAAAACCTCTAGGTGTTGCCAAACTGTTAGCGTTCTAGCTCGGTTTCAACAAGTTTCTTACATGCTAGAAACACTATTGCATTTTCTCCATTTAGGTTACTGGGAAATATACTGTTTTTAAGTTTACTTGCGTACTGACAAAGATATGCCAAAATTTGAGTTTATTCGATTTTTCTTCCGTAGCCCTAAGCTTCTGACTAAAACACAAATCGAATCATAGGTGAGAAAAATTAAGGAAATTGCTAGTTTTTCTGATGATGAAAAGATCGCTTTTCCTAAAATAGAATTAACTATTTCTCAAAATTGTTCTTTAAAATTGTCTGACCAAAATGCAAAGAGACTGATTTCTAACAAAATTGAAGCTAGATTACCCGGCCATGTATGTCCTTAGCTAGAAAATCGAAAGAAGCAAGAAAACTGTGTTTCCATTCTGTCTTTGCAATCAAATATTTAAGTATATGAGACATATTAGACATTAAGGTGATGCAAATTTGGCTTTTCCTTTTCGGAAAAGAATGGACTTTCGCTTTTAATAGCTTTTCAATGTATTCTTTTTGACTGTGTTATACTAACTCTATATAATATCAAGACAAAATCGTTGAAATGGAAAAAAAAATACAAGACGTTTGGCCGACAATGCTAATTTCGGGTTGTGACATCTGTTGCTATACCAAATATTACCTAATTATCAAAACTAATTAGTATACTCTATTAATTGTCTATTTGCACTGAAAAGTCTTTCTCATATTTGGTAATACGAAGGTGTAGTTTTGAGGTTCCATTTTTAAGTCTATCGGCTAATTGAAGAGCAAGAACAGGAACTTCAACGAAAATGTCACAGACCAATAGCGTAATTATAGAACAATAGGATTAATCAAGAACGCAACAGGATTATTTACAGAACGCAATTCAATAGGGTTAGTTGTTGAACTCAATAAGATAAACTGCAGAATACAAAATGACTTTCAATATGATTATTTGCAGGACACAATTAGAATAATAAAACACTATAAAGCAAATTACAGAACACAATAAGATGAGTTACAGAACAAAATATAAATAATTACAGAAAAACTTTATATTTGCTAATAATGATATGAGAAACATCTTGAAATATCTAGAATGTTAGTTGGTCACATCATTTTCACATTATTCTTAAGTTGAAGCGGTTTCATGATACGTTGCTTTGGAATCATCTTGATCATACACTTGATGTGTCTGGAATGTTACAGGGTGATTACATGAGACCGGTACGAACGCAAACGGTACGAGTTCAGATCAGTCTCCATACAATTCTTTTTAGTTGTTTACGTGAGACTGGCACGAAAGAACTAGCTCAGACTGGCACGACTCATACACCGACAATTTCATACCGGTCCGACTTCAGGCCGGTACAACAGCTTTCCCCACGTAATCGCAAAAAAAATTCATACCGGTCTGAGATTTTGGCCCACGCAATTGCATATCAGCAGTAAAGCATGCGCAGAAATCACTATAGTTTCAAAATGGCGGAAGAAAGATCACTGAGGGGGATTTTCCAAGAGGAAATAGTGGGAAATTTGCTTCAGGTTTTAGAGACCATCAATATAAATATGGAAGGAAGAGGTGTTGATTTTGAGGGGGATCTTGTGAAGCGTTATAGCGAATTAAGGGGAATGATGTCCGAATTATTCGACGAAACGGATTTTGGTCCAAAAACAGTTTCACCACCGCCAATTCCAGTGGAAAATAAGAGCAAAGAAGAATGCAAAGCGTAAAAAAGCAAAGTCAGTGATCAGGAGAAAGCAATCAAGAATGGCTGCGCCTGCACTTTCCTAAATTTTTTTTTGTTGCTCATACCGGTCTCATGTATACACTCGCATCTTTCATACCGGTCTCATGTAATTTCATTCTAACGATCTGATCTCGTACCGGTCTTAGTTCGTACCGGTCTCATATAATCACCCTGTCAGTTGGTCATACCATGTAACAAGCTCACAATAGTCAATAGTTGTAGCGGTTTCTTGATTTGTTGATTTGGAAGCGTCTTGCTTACACACTTGATATGTCCAGAATGTTAGTCACATCAAGCTCACAAAAGTCAATAGTTGCAGCAGATTCTTGATTTGTTGATCTGGTATCGTCTTGCTTATACACTTGTTATGTCTAGAATGTTAGTCACATCAAGCTCACAATAGTCAATAGTTGTAGTGGTTTCTTGATTTGTTGTTTTGAGATCATATACTTGAAATATGTAGAATATTAGTTGTCCACATCAAGCTCAGAATAGTCACGAGTTTTGTTTGTTTCTTGATTTGTTGCATTGGAATCCTCTTGCTCATAGACCTGTGAGTTCCGCGGTTCATTTTCTATATACAAATAAAAATAGGCTCTTAAAATATTGGTAAGACGGTATTTATTTTAAGTATTTGACATTAGAAGGCAGCCATTTTACTTTTAAGGTTTCAGAAAAACTGAGTTACATTTCACACAAAGTAGAAATCAATGCTCTTTCGTAGCACCTTTTGTATAAAAAGAGAAATTTAATTTCATGAAAAGAAAAAGAACCCTAAAGAAAAAGATAACGTGATTTTCAGTTTTAAAATGTTTGAGTGAGATTAATTTATATTCCTTTGTTTTAATCTAATATATATAGCAGCACAAAAATCGCAAAGACCTAGGTTTTTATTAAGTTGTATGAAAAGTAGAAATTTGCCTTTTTTGAAAACAAAATAACCTTAAAGAAGGAGAAAACGTAATTTTCAGTTCTAAAAAGTTACAATGCCTGCCAAATATGCTTGAAAAGTGTCTAAAATTAATAAAATTACTGTCAGATGTTTTATCTCTTCCACAGATTACTCTCCTTCACCCGTTCATTGATGTTTAAGCTATTTATGATTGCAGCTGCTGAAAGAATTTAAAATTGTCCTTATATAAACATTTCAAGAATTTTTGATGGGATTGTATACGGAAAATGTTTCCCAGCTGCAACGAGCTTGATTTTCGTATTCACTGATTTCCGCCCACAAAATGATCGAGAGCACTCAAATTTAAACGTTAATGCAGAATTAAGGGACAAAACTGGAATATTAATTTAGATACAGTATACAGCAACACTTTTAACATAGTACCGAAAGTGCAAAATGCCGCACTCACCTTTCGAATTTTGAAGTTCCTGGTAGTTTGATTTCACCGTGGGTGTTCGATCAAGTCCAAGAATTTCCTTTGAAATGACATTCATATTCGGTTACAAATACTCTCCATTTCTAAATTTTGCACTATGCAAGAGACTGTCAATGAGTATGGGTAGTATATAGCAATTATAGAAGCACTTTAAACTAGAAATTAAATTATATTTCTTCAATTTGAATTGGTTTCAGTCAGTAACAGATTTGAAAGAGCAAACAAAGCAAATCTTTGTAGAGCAGAGTAGAGGAAGAAAGGAAGAGCGTGAAGTAATATAAGGCAGGGCAATGCAAGGCAAGGTAGTTGAAAGCACAGCAAAGCACGACGAAACAAGAAAAATGTTTGAAAAGAAAATGTTTGAGTCGGTTACATCGCAACAGCAAACAGCAAAATTTGAAACATCTATGAACTTACTAGTGGCTCCAAGTATTCATGTGGAGTATCTGTCGTTTCTTTTTTTGCCAAAGAATTTTTTTGTTTTGCGTCTTTATCTGCATTGAGAAACATTTTTGTCAGGACAAAAGTTGACATAAAAGATTTCATAAAGTGTTTGTACAAAATTCAAGCACAACTACAACCAGCATCCGCTCGACAAATTATTCACCTGTTTTGTCAATCTTTGTGGATTTTTCCTTTATCTCAGCATATACTGGTTCCTGTAAGAAATAATTTATGAGTATTACGTTTTAAAGACCATTAATGCAATAATGTCAATAATTGCTACAGTTGATAACATGGATAAAATACTGTAAGTTTGATTAAAAACATTAAAATCCAAAACGTTTTTATTATTAAGTCTTCAACAGGGGAAATTCAGTTAAAACTGTCCACAACAAGAAAATCAAATTGTTACTCGAGAAAATCCCGTTGGGAACTGGTTGGTGATATGACAATCAACTTGTTTGTTGAGGAAGGGGTTCTTTTATTGGGATTTACACGTACGAGATGATATTGTTTAAGGTGTCGCGCTGGCTCCAATTTGTGTGTGGAATTATTGTTTCTGTCGTTCTTGAAGCTCCTAGTTGCTGTATTTTGTATACATCAAAACACGGTGTATTTACGTTTTGTTCTGTCCTAATTAAATTCGACAATGCAACAGCAACGACTACTCATCCTGCGGTAGATATTTTTAGTGTAACATTTGTAAATATTGGTAAACATCTATCATTTTCTCCAAATATCAAAATTGTTGAATGATGGCTTTTGAAAAATGTAAACAAATGTAAAGTCATTGATAGTTGAAAATGTATTTTGTTGTCATATTAAACTCGTTAAAAATACAGCTCACCTGTTCTTCCGGTTCAGAATCAAAATCCGAATCAAAATCAGAGTCAAAATCGTCACCATAGTCATCTTCAACTTGTTCTTCATGAGAAGCTGAAATTAGAAAAAGTTTTCCAGAAGATGAGATTGAAAAAAAGGATAAAAACAAGATCTTGTATCGAAAAGCAAAACGAATAATAACCATAACAATGATATAAATAATACTACTATTAATACTATTAATTAATTATGATAATAAGTTTAATAGTAAGTATAAATAATGTGATCTGCACTATTTTGCTTTGTTTTTTCAACCTCCCTTTCTAATAAGTCCAATGTTCACTCCACACCCTCCCTCACTCCTTCTTCCTTCTAGTATTCAAACTATCCGATTTCTTACCTTCTACATCGACTGCCTTCTCTTGCTCTTGTCGTCTGCAAAACGCAAATAATACTGGTAAGCAGAGTTGTCTTAACGAAAAGAGATTGTGATTGTGAATAAGAGATGTGAATAGTGTTAGAAAACTATAATGAATCGATGAATCAAAAGTCATCATCATCAATTTCAAACCATTACGCAAGCGTTTTATTTTAAGTAGTTTGACAGTACTAACATGCACAAGTAGTTTTATATATTATATCTTAAATCTTTTCCACAGTATTCTAGAAGTAGCTGCTTTAATATTTGCAATTGTAAAATTACCTTTTTAAAATTTATCATAAAGTAGATAGTTTTATTGTAGGAACATCGAGACTTGTAGAATGCTCCTAAAACATTATTGTTATTATTACTATTATTATTATTATTATTACTATTATTACAGCAGTATAGAAGCGTTTGGATGCTATGTCCCTAAAAAACGTATATAGAGTGCGAACGTAGCTTATGACGCCTGTATAAACCGATGTAACTCGGTATCGATAGAAAGAGAAAGAAAAAGCGCTTCTAAATCAAGTGTCCCTAATACTGATTAACTGCTAAAACCAGCACTACAACAACTATTACTATAAAAGTTCTTCTTCTTCTTATTATTATTATATTATATTATTATCAAATGTTGTAATTACAGTTAACAGAAATGACGTGAGAACTATACACTATGCTCCAAAGTATACTTTTCAGGGTTATGGTGTAATTTGGTTGCAAAACTTCAACTCTTTAATAGTTGAGCATAGTACAGACAGCAGCTAGCAAGTTGGCAGGTCTCTGTAGATCATGTTCCTAAACCATTAATTTGTTTCCAAGCGTTCAGACGTTAAAAAGAAAGAACTGTTTAGTGTCCCTGGCATACTGCTGGTGACCCCTTTCCCAGCTAACGCGAGTAATATATTCAAGTTAGTTCCTGTTCTCACCTTTTCTTCGCTCTTACAAGAAGAAAAGCTATCAGTACAGACAGCGATAAAACCGTGGACAGTGCAACCGCTGCAAGTATCACATGCGGGCTTGTCAACTCATGTTTTCCCGCCTGAAGAACACTGTCAGTCACGGAACTGTTTGTCGACACCGTAGGGGTTGGCGTCTGGAAATCTGCCCAAAATATTTATTTGTTGGATTATACAATTATAAAATGACAATTTCAAAACAGTGTTTATTTTATTTGCCAAATATAAAACATTTACACGAACCCATGTATGGATATTTGCACGCGCGCGCACACGTTCACATAAATTGAATATATAGACCGTTTTCACTCAATCCCAAGAGACCCAAAGGCGGCCATGTTTGTGTACCAAATTAAAAAATTGATGATTAAAAAGGTATTGTTAAAGTTGTTCATGATGTCACGTGAAAGTACTTTAACAACACATTTTTAATCACCAATTCTTTAATTTGGTACACCAACATGGCCGCCTTTGGGTCTCTTGGGATTGAGTGAAAACGCTCTACACAAAATCAAACACACACGCAATCGTGAAAACGAACTTTCAACTAGATTTTATGATTTTATGATTCTTTAAAATGAAGTTGGATTGCAGGACCGGCCAATGTTGTAAAAATATAATTCGAATGTATTTTGCCCAAGATTAAACAAACTTTTACTGATAATACATTCTTGGTCTAGACAAGATTTATTCATATATGAAGGAAGGTTAACTAGAAACAAAAGTCGCTATCTGAAAAAATTCATGTAAAATTTATCGACTGGAAAGTTAAATAATTGTATATATTATTATATCGAATTGATGGCTTCCATATAACCCTCCCTATTGCGAGGTTAATGATCTACTAGCTGCCATTACGCAGTAACTGGAATATAGGAAAAGCTCAAACAAGAATTAGAGCTGAAGATAGTTCAGTTTTCACTCTGCTCTTGTCACTATCATCAATGATCGTTCGACTGTTTCATCATACCAACAAGTTTGCTAAAACTATACCAAGGTGTTTGCATGTTTACATGGAGTCTCAGGGAAAAACCTATTTCAAATCGTGCTTGTTGATCTGGGTTTAGTACATACCTGTTCCAGTAGTAGTTCCCGAAGTGTTTCGTAGATCATCTAGGAGGAAAACCGGCGGAGATTAGAACTTAATTATAAAAGTCTTTGTTACCTGCAATTCACAAGTTTCAACAACATTTAATAACAGCTAAGGCCTTTCATAAGGCCGGCGCTCATCTCCATTTCCTTTGTGTTAATACTATGAATCTATAACTTTCCCCTGAACATGGCACTAATCCATTGCAGGATAACCCGGAGTTGGGTTGCACGTGACGTCACGTCCGCTTGGGTTGTCACGGAATCATGCACATGGAGGGCATACAACTAACCATAAAATCGAAGCAAAGAAGCAAGAATTAAGCGTGTTTGCTGAACGGCAGTTACATTGAAATGTTTGCTTTACATCTGAAAACCGGAAGTGAACCTGCTCATCAAAAAGTCAGGTGACTGCAACCCAAGAATACAGCTGAGTTGAACGGAACGAGCAGAACGTCGAGAGACCAGAACGGCTTAACGTCCCTGCACACTGACGGTGTGGCGACAGAAGTTTGCACAAAGTTTAACCCTCAACCAGGTTGGGACTTGAAACTGGAACTGCGTAACCTTGCACGCTTGAGGTATGTTTTAAGATCAATAAAAATGAATTAAAACAAAATAAGAAATCATGGCAATCCACTTACTGTTGGTCTGAGCTTTGAACATGAAGCAAGATTGACGAAATCCTCTGCTCCCCTGATTGCACTTGAGCTGTAGCCTTACTATGCGGGTCCCATCAAAAACTGCCATCAGATTTTGCAACCACTACGATTATTAACAACAACAAGAAATTGTGAATAGATTAACTTTCAACCAACTTCCCCAACATAACCATCACTAACACAAAAATATAAAACTATGTAGCTTTGTGTCGCCTACCTTCAATTTCAACTCTCTCGTTGATTCGACATCAACTCTTAGAACATTTTCTATCCCACCACTAGGGTTCACTGGCTTCCAACTACCGCCGGATAAAATGTCAGCTCCCAGAATATCACAATCATTTATTCCAGGCAAGGATACGAGATTTCCTTTATTTTCTGTTGCGCAAACGTGCAATTTTACGTCTCCATTGGTGAGTTTTCCTATTGCCTGCAACTTTGGCGGCTTGCATATATTGGTACTGCGGAACTCGCATCCTATGCAAATTAAAAGGATATTAGTTGTTTTGTCTCTATTCTGTAAAGTCCATTTGTCAGTATATATGCATGTCATTTAATTAAACCCTCG
>JANSTQ010162767.1:0-10713 GCA_026167885.1 Bergia puertoricense
CAGCATCAACCATAACATTAGCCACAGCTACGGTACCAGCGACAAGCACAGCATCAACCCTAAAATCAACCACTTCTATAACATCAGCCGCAACATCAACCACAGCAGCTGCTATACCTGAAGCATCAAGCCCAACACCAACCATATCAGCAACTACACCAACAGCATCAACCACAACTTCAGCCACTTCTGTAGCATCAATAACAACATCAGTCACAGATACGGTACGAAGCACATCCACAGCACCAACCACGTTACCAACCACACCTGCAATATCAACCACAGCATCAACCGAAGCAGCAACCACACCAGCAGCATCAGCCACAACATCATACAAAACTGCAACAACAACTTCAGCAACGGAATCAACTATAACCACAGTACCAACCACATCACCAACCACATCACCAACCACAGACCTAGAACCAACCGCAGCACCAACCACAGCGTTAACAACCTCTACCTCGGCAGGGAGCACACGAGCTGGAAAAATGATTCCCAGTACGTATTATATTTAAGTATCCTCCTAGCCCTATATCCAGGTAGATTTGTTTTCGGCCTTCCCACAAACGACTGTGGTGGCAGATAACTACGTAGCTCTTCTGACTATAACTTCATTGAAAGGCAATCACCGATTATTAATCGTAAACTAGTGGCGACGCCATAACATTGACTAAACAGATTTTTAAGGAGTTTTATATCTCCGCTACAGATTCTGACATCCTGCAAACTTTGAGTGTATAATTGTGTGGCGTATCGCATACTTTACGGTTGTCGCAGCGTGCGTGATCGGTTTTTTGCATCTCTATTTTTTCTCAGCTCATATCCGAAGAACACACAAACTTGACTGGTGATCTGCTTAGACAAATATTTAAACAAATTGTAAATGAAAGAAAGAAAGCTCTAAGATATAAGAATTTTTAAGAACGTGGTGTCTTGATAACTTTAATTGATGCGCCCTGGAAACGCATCACGAATTGAGTTCGAGCTGTGTGGCTGTTTTGAAATTTGTTTCGTTTGCCGACTACTGTTGTAAATATATTATTATAGTAATGGAGAAACTCATAACATCGTGCATTCACAGGCATTATCAATAAAAGAAAGAAAGAAAAAAGTAAAATGATCTGACAATAATATAATTTTACTTATAACATACTATAACCGTAGTCTTATATGAAGTGAAATGGTTCAAACATATAATTAATATCTTTACAGTTACACTGGAGAAACCCACGATTAAGCCAAAGAAAAACAGACAAAAAGCTGTACAAGGTACTGAATGTCCAATATAATGCTTTTTTGTTACATTCCCCAACGTCGCGTTAAATTAACAGTTAATAGCTTGTCTTTAGAGGGTAAAACAAGCCTTCAAACTTAAATGTTTGGTCCTCATTGATAGTAAATTGACATTTACAACGTTTGAGTATAATGAATAAGCATTTTATCGGCTGCTCAGTTTGTTTTGTTCTGAGAGCGCCTACAAACAGCTGAGACTAATTACAAGGAACGAAGGATTTTTACAAACATCTTGAGGACTGAGAACTAACAAATTGTTGAGATAACTTACAAACAGTTGAGATAACTAACAAACAGCTTAAGTTACTTGCAAAGAGCTGAGATAACTTACAATGATTTGAATTTATTTACAAAAAGTTGAGATTACCAACAAACAGATAAGGAAACTTACAATCATCTGAGGGTACTTATAAAGAACCGAGGATACTCTCAAAATCTGAGACTCAACAACTTACAAACAACTGTCTAAATGGGTATTACTCATGCTGTCTAAGTTTAAACCAATGGGTTAGACCCATCTCAGAAGATCTTCTCCACCTACTGTCTAAACTCGACCTATCATGGTTAAGGTTAATATTAGTTTTATAAGGTTGGGATGAGGGATAGTTAACAAACGCTAGTAAGCTTTGTAACTGTAAGCTCTGTAGAATTTATAAAACTTTGTAAAAAAATGCCTTTAACTCGAGCCACCAGCCGCCCCACCTTATTTTGGTCCACCCCACCAACTTTTATAGAGCAATTCAAGTTATAACAAAACACTTTACCGTGAATGTGAGATGGCTTTTTGTCACCAGCGGAAGGTGGGATCGATCTTTTGACATGACATTAGACAGTATGAGTAACACCCATTTATACAAGGAGAAGACAGTGTACAAGCATCTAAAATAACTTACAAATAGATGGACTACTTACAAAGAACTGAAGTTAAATATTTTTACGACGCATTGCGTAGAAATGGGTTTTTAAATCTAGTTCAGTACTGATATAAAGGCTACCAGTTTGCAAGTTGAACACGTTCTTAAAATTCTCTAAGCAATTCGACTTGTTAGTCATCATAAACTCTGTATTTGATCAATCTGGTTGGATTTGTATGACATAAAATAATACAATGATGTTCAAAGGGTAACCATCACAACCAGAAAACTACCTTAATGTGCTCGGTAATTGTTTTCATTTTTTAAAACGTGGAAACAGTTGAAGTTTAATTATGTGGGTATCAGTGTTTAGTATGGGGATACGTAGGCCAAAAGGATAACTAAGAGCTTCCCTGAATCTTCATTTTATGAATTTAAATTTCATGTAATTACAAAAACACATTGAGTGTTTTAACAATCACTTTTAAAGGAAATGAGCACATTTTTTTTTTAAAAATCCAGCGTTATTGTTTTCAAACTATTAACAATTGTTTTGAACGTAAAAGATAGAAAAAGTAAAAAAAAAAAAAAAAAAAAAAAAATGCTGCACAGTTTGGTTCCAGTAAATGTTTTTCAAATGTTAAGTTGGCACCAAACTTTGTTGAAATAATTCTTTATGAAAGTTTAATTAGTTATTCTTAACATGATAAAAATTTCAAAATAATAAAAGATAAAGTTCACCATATCGTTTTTTGTAAAATGAACTTAAGAGTCCAAAGCTAGATGCACACGAAACCTTGTAGAGTTGCCATGGAAACCATAATTAGAGTAAGGAAAAAATTGTTGATATAACAAAGAGTTAGAATACCACAGACAAACTATTAAAAAGGTGTCAAACACACTGATATTAGTCGTAGTTACACTAACCTGGGTAAAATGTCGAAAAAAAATTGTAAAACGAATTTGTACGATAGATTCAGACGGAAGAAGATTTCTGTCAATCAAAACAGAATACAGCTCTATTTGGTTACGTTACATTGAAGTTCCCCTCTTGATTTTTTTGTTAAAACTTAACCACTTTCACCAAGAATAACTTAATTACATCGTAGTGCTTGGTTCTAAATTGTCCATTTTTCCCAAGAATAACTATTACGTTATAGTACTTGGCTGTATTTGGTTACATTACATCCAAGGTCCCGTCTTGTTTTGTTTGTAAAAACTTATTCATTGTCCCCCAGAATAACTATTATGTTGTCATATTTAACATAGGAAAGTCAATGAAGCCGCAGATCGAATCTGTGACACTCGTGGCGCCTATTATTGTGGCAATTTTGCTTGTGACCGCCTTTGTTGTTGGATTTCATTGCTGGAAATCTCGCAAGGGATTTCACCTGAAGCGTGGGGTAACTCAAGCGCATTTCAACGAGGTAGTGTAACATACTGAATACTGTGCAATCGCGTAGCGGGAATACAACTTGTCATCCCAAAGTAGCATTTAAGACCAAGGTTGAAGTATTCGTTTTGAAAGTGTTCCGATGTTGTTGTCAATATCATTACTTTTGTCATTGTAGTTGCCATTGATGTTTCCATTGTCAATGTTATTATCATGTTGTTGTTGTTTTTATGTTATTATCACTGTCATGTTGTTGTTGTTATTATATATGTGTTCATTGTTATCGCCATTTTTGTCGTTTAAAAAGCATGTGATTACAGACTAAAAAGTGAGCAATTAATTCTTAAATCACTTGAATAGTAGCAACAAAGAAGAGCTAGTCCGAAGAAAAGATGACCTGGTGGAGAGCTACGACAAAATTAGGGATATCACCTTCCGCACTTTAGTATATTAAATTTTTCTTGCAGTTTAATTTTTTTGTTATCATTTTGACACAATTTTAATATTTGTGCGGTTTTTCAGTGTTTGAAAACTATTTTGAAGAAAATATTAAAACTAGAAAGGTTCAGTTGAAACCGTACCATCACAAATAGTTTATTTCAAATCAAGATTTTTAAAGATATTAAATATTGCTAAGACCTGGTAATCTTTTCGGTTTAATTCTTAGCTCAACTAATTTTAGGACCTCCCCCCCCCGGCATTTTCTAGGTGCTTTTCCTCCTCCTAGTTGTTCCAAAGTGGGTTTAACATTTATTCTAGGGTGAGATGAAACTTCAAAATAAAATACTTTAATTTTATTTTGTAAAACAAAGTCTCGTCTTATCAAACACTCCAACGAAACCTAGTTATGTAAGCCCGAATTGAGAGCATGGGTTAAAATGTCAACCCTGGGTAAATGCTAAGCCACTTTCCAAGAACCGGACCTTGACGAGTTAAGGCATTTATATCGATTTCTTCTTTTTCGACAGATAGCTTTGGAATGAGCAATGTTCCTCCGGCTATGCAGAGAGTTTCGAGCCTGAAATATCTTTAATGTTAACTAGAAAGAATAACCGAGGCTTGGAATAGTCTGTTTTCTCAGTTTTGACATAATTTTGCCAATTAGAAAATCATTATGATTTTGTTTTATATGAGTATCCAGTAGTTGTAGGAATGACTGTTTAACTAGAATTCTTGTTTTTAACATAAAATGTAGAGGAAAAATGTACTGTCAATTAGCCAAACATTATAGTTTTTGTGTTACACGAGTATCCAATAGTTGTAGGAATGACTATTTAACTACGAAGAATAGCCTGATCTTGGTATAGTCTGTTTTCTTAGTTTTAACATAAAGTGTAGAAGAAAACTGAGATGTGAAGCGTTGTGATTTCTGTTTTACGTAAGTATTCAGTGGTTGTAAGCATGACTGTTTTAACAATAAAGTCATTTTATTAACCTGAGTGTCTTATTCGTTTGTAACCTTCTAAGCGTCTCTAGTGTAAGGACAAACTGTCAAAGAAATAAAAACAGTAACAAAAAAACTCAGCTACTTTCATTAGAAACAATTGCTTTGTGATGTTTTTGCCGATCTGGGCTTCGGCTTGGCAATGAAATACAATTTGAATCTTTCCCGTGGAAAAGTAAAATATGTAAAAAGTCACAAAGAAACGACAAAAACATTTCGAGATAAAGATCACCAATCACTCGCTGCCAGTACAAGACAAAGGCTTGTGGTTTTATTCGATCAAAGCACTGGCCTGAAATAGTAGAATCGAAAAACTAATTCTGTTCCAGCAGTAAGAAAATTTTGAAAATCGTTCTTCTGCTAACTTGTGGGAAATCTGGGGAAACGCAACTGAGTCGTTGACCTGTTTGGTTCGAGCACCATATCTGAAAATTTGAACGAGGAAAAATGAGGAAAAATGGCCGGAACCTTGATACAACCTGTTCGAGTGCGTCAGTAGCGCAGCTCGTAAATTCTCTACAATTATAGAGTTAGACTTTGAATATTCTTTATCAAAAATTACAGGTTATCCACGAACACAAAGTCAAACATTTTAAATATCTATATTATTTATGGACACTTTTTACTAATGACTCATAACAACCCAATGAGAGACATCTCTACGTTTATTTGTTCACCTGCATGTTGCCTCTCCAATGCATTAATATGCTATATGAATATTGAATACTTGGTGTCTCAAAACGAAGCCCATAGGAATACTTTTTCCTGTAGATCAGTAAAATATTTTGTCGACATGATGCTTTTTGAAGCGAAACCTTCTAAAATTTGAAGAAACAACTATTTTTTGACAAAAATACATGATTGAACTTGTTTGGCTCGACACCTTTTGTCACTTCTCAAATGTATCCCTAAGTATATTACAAGTTGGTTTTCTAAGCTGACTGCAAGAATAATAGACGAAAGTAATGCACCATGTATGTATCCCACAATTTGCAAGGCGGGATTTAAAAGGCCGAAAATCTTTGGCTTTAAAAGGACATTTACAACACGACGGAACAGAATTGTCCTCGTAAAGAAGTTACTGAAAGTTACTGAAGTCTCAAACACTCTAATTTTTCAAACATCTTTCAAAAGATGCATTTGTTCAGAAAGCAGGACAGTTAACGGTGGTAATTTCACATTTCCCAAATCCACGTTATCCACTCCAACTTAAAAATCTCTTTTTGCAGGTAAAGATTTGTAAACAAATAAAACTAAACTAAGGCAATCAAATTGGCTGCAAAACAACCCTTCATTCTATCTAGCAATCAATTTTCTCAAATAAGAATAAAAAAAACCTACGATTGCTCAAACATCCTTATTAAAAAACTTAGCTTGTTAAATGACCTCGTCACATGACTTGAAACCTTTGATTGGAAGCTCAGTTATTTAATCAAATCAAAATAAGAAAGGAGGAAAAATCTTCGACATCTTCCTATGTTATACGCATTTCAGAATTTGGTATAGCACCATGCCCATTACTGCATCCTCAGACTGGACTTGCGTGCGTCGCTATTCTATTCTTTAACATCAAGGTTTAGTATGATAGTGTTAAAATATAAACATCCATAATCTGCAAGTTTGGAGAAAAATCTAACTCCTACACATGCACTGATGTTGCAACACTTCCCTGAAAGCACTTCTATAGTTACTACTTTGAAAAGCGTAAATAATTGGATTTACACAACAGTTAGCAAAGAGGAACATTACACCGATAATATAAGTTGTTCCGTTGTTGTTAAGACTCAGTTCGTTTAAGACATTGATAACTGCAAATGTACCAACACACATTGTAAATGTAAATGTGACACTCAATAACAACTTCACGAGTTTTCGCTTTTCTTTGGCAGTGTTTGTCTCCATGCCGGGCAGCTCGGGGCAAATAGTTTTGGAAAAATACAATCCCTTGATTATCGACATATAACAATACGATATTACAGAGTAGGGGACAAGAAACAAGAATACGAACACAGTGGAGAGATATGCCGTTTTGTTTGTGTGATTCATTTTCAGTACACAGGTTCTCTCTTCTTGTTTTGTGTAGATGAAATACGGCAATGCGAAAAGCAAAGAAATCCCCCAAATACAAGCAATAACTAACACAATGTTGTCTTCTATTACTCGCAGATAGTTGTTAAATGGTCTCATGAGAGCCTGGTGACGCTCAAAAGCAAGTAAAGCTAATGTGAGAATCGACACAGCCAATGACACAATTGTGATGTTTCCTCCAGTGACAAAGACGCAGATCCAATTCCCAATGTTTCCTTCTGGATGAACAGGATAAAATCGCGATAACGCGGGAATGAGGAATGTTAGACTACAGATATCGGCGGCAGCAAGGCTTGCTAGCAGTATGTTTGTGGTGGAGCGCAGTGAAAACTTTTTTCTGACAACGTGAATGACAAGAAAGTTGCCCACCATTCCAAAGACGATGAGCAAGCCCAACAGGACAGTAAAAGATACAGCCACTGTAACCGACCAATAACTTGTACAGCCATCTGTTTTTAAACATGATGACACGTTTGGATTTGGTATCGATGTGTTAAATCCCTGGCTATTTGTTGACGACATTGTGCACCTAAGAAGTCCTCTCATGGACTGATTATATTCCTGTTGCTTTGCTTGTTTTGATGGGGAAAAATCCACCTGCAAACACCATGAATATGCTACTACGCGTTGTGGTATTTTAGTATTTCTGAATTATATTTTAAATATCAAGCGTCGTAACACGTCTTTTTTCAAAGGAATAAATGTTTTTTATGTAAACAAACAGTTAAAAGATTATAATTTAAAAATATGCCTTTTGCATAGGATTGGCCAGGAATTGAAATGCAAATGTTTTCCTTCTTAAAAATTCTCTCTCAAAGTAGGTTCGTTTTTCTTAAAAACGTATTTACGTTTAAACAGTTTTACATCACTGCTTTGGACTAATCTTTTAATGGTACACGATAATACTGAAAACACGAGAAACGCCGTTTTCGAAACATAATTTTAGTTTCCCGTTCAACCTTTATTCCGTCTACAATAAACAAAAGTTTCTCAGCGAATCGATAATTAAGCAACAAAATACAAACCAGCTGTTAAAATATATTTCCTAAGACTCGCCGTCAAATGCTGCAAAAACAAAATAATTAAAACTGTTAAAAGCTTTTATGCTCTTATTCAAATTTAAGGGTTTTTAGAATATTCCTCTGAGAGACAAGTGGCACTGTTCCTTTTTGTCTCGGCTCATTTGATGCAACTTATCTCCTTCATATCTGAATATATGGGAGATATATTCCTGCGTTAACCGCATACTTAACTAACTAGCCATAGTGAAAGCGGGCATCTTTTACACTGTTTAGTTAATTTCAATTCAGATTTTTGGCGAACCAAAACTCAAAATATACAAGTATTCGTAACATGAAATTTTAGTTATAAGTTAAGTATATTGATGTTTTTCAGGGGTTTTAGTTTCCTCCTTATAATATAAAAAGAGGTTGAAAACCAACATTTAAATTAACTATACCTTACGTATGGAAGGTATCTCGATAAGACGCTTACAAAAACTGATTGGTGTTATCATGAAAGTTAAGTGTCATAACAGGCAGTTATACATGTGAATCAGAATACGGACAAATTAAAATTGGTTAGATGATTTATACTTCAGTATATTCGTGTTTCATAACTAAAGTAGAGTCCCAAAATAGTATAGGATTCTTTCTTCAGCGATTTCAGACTAATATGGAAGGTTCGGTTATTTTAAAAGGAAAACAGAGATAAATAGTACAAGACCGGAAATAACAAATTTTATGGTATTTTATTCAAAGCACAGCAATCTTTAAATCATATTCATAACATAATTATATAATGCAGGACTGAAAGACTACGTCGTAGTTTTTTCCAAATACAATCTTAATGCTTAACAGATAGAATTATAATAATTAGTTTTAATATAGTAATATTCATAGGTTCGGCATAGATTTGTTTTAGATATAAGATATTTAAAAATCCTTCCCCGAGCCAAGTGGCTCATAAGGCCGGCGCTTATCGCCGATTTCCGTAGTGTTAAACGGATGAGAGACTGCTACTCCCCCGGCCCTGGACAGGACACTAATCCATCTCAGGTTAGCCCCCAACAGAAGCTGGTACTCAGTTACACAGCTGAGTCGACTGGAGCAAGTCGAGTAAAGTGCCTTGCTCAACACAACACAGTGGTCAGGCCGGGGTTCGAACTCACGACCTTCAGGTTACGAGTCAGACACGCAAACCACTCGACCACTGCGTATTTGTTAGACCAATATTTGATAAAATTTTTGTAACCCAGTCCCATTAGCTTATGAATGACATAAATATTGTTAATTAGTTAGCTTTTCTTTATTCCTGTAACCACATTGTAATTCGATTTTCTTTGCGATTATTATTATTGTTATTGTTGTTGTTGTTGTTGTTATTATTATTATTATTATTAAGATTAATCTCTAATAATGAAGGTGAGAAAAAGAGAAGAGGTGGAACTTGTATCCAATAGTTTATGGTCGAAATAACTGTTTGTTTTGTTAGGAGGCTATAAACGGGGAGTGAAGTGGCTCTTACAAACAAAACTTTGCAATATGTTCTATTTTGGAGCTGGTATTATTTTCCTTTGTTTGCATTCATCAGCATCGAAGGCTCATTTTATTTTATACAGCTGTGCTCAGTTTTTACAAAGGCAGGTAAGCAGGTAGATACGCAGACAGACATAGCATGACAAGAAATTTGGTGCAATTCAGATGCCGTCATTTTCTTTGCTCGTACTCTATATCGGAACCAAAGAGATGGTTCGCCTCTCGAACGAATCCCGCTCGTGCCATCTTTTTTTTTTATTGTATTTTTATTACAGCTTTTGGTATTCTTCATTATCATATAAAAACATTACCAATGTGTCTGTGGATAATTCGTATTTGGTTTCTCAGTTACACACAGGCGACTGAAATAATTTTAGTCTCTTTCCTTGTTCAGATTCTTTATTCCTTTCTGTTGCAGGTATATAATAATCTAAATGCAACAACGAGCTGAAAATTATAGTTCATCAAAATGCTCGAACTGCGAAAAAAAATAAAAACAATCTCAAGCTATTACAGGTTTTCAGAGTTTCACCTGCCCCTGCTCAGCGGTTACTCGATCACGCAAAGCAGTCTTCTTTCCATAATTGAGTGATTAGGAGCAACATAAAGTTGGGTAAGGTTCACAGTATATTAATGATTCATATCTATTTTAACCAAACTGTTTTAAGATGCCCGAGAACTAAAATAGGCACATTCTCAATCGTTCTATGTTGTTTTAATTTACTGTTGATATAAAAAAGTAAAAATATAGAAGATGTGAAAGAAATATGAAGAGAGACATTTAAAATTATATTTTAGAATCAATTTCAGGGACTTAAAGACAATCCGAAAATTCTAGTCTAACACGCGATGGTGTTTTTTTTGTCCTGTTGTAAGCACAGCAGCGTTACGTCATCAGCACGACGCTACAACTGCAAATATCGAACAAATAAATTTGCTTTCAAGAGTTCTTGGGTTGGTACTGTTAAAAAAAACATTTGAAACCAATTCGACATTAGGCTTTGTAAGTTCTCTCCAACCTGGCTATGTTTTCTACAGGGAAGCTTCCAGTGTACTCCCATTTGTGAAATTCCAACTTATTTTAGCGGACTCCTCACTGAG
>JANSTQ010162789.1:0-10710 GCA_026167885.1 Bergia puertoricense
GGGGGGGGGGGAGGTTGCGCAACGCGCCCCCCTGGTCCTTTAAAAATTATAACTTTAAAACTATTCAAGATAAACGGCCCAAGGTTTAGGAGTTTTCCTCAAATTTATCGGGAAATCTAGTTATATGTCTAATTTTTGTTGGGATGTTGTCATAGCAACCACGTTCTGATTGGCTGTTTTTATCAAATTTGGTCATTTGCCGTCTCATAACACTTTGTTACGTTTTACAGCTTAAAATAAGTGTATTTTATCAGGTCAACCACTTCTATACATAACAAAAAAAGAGTCCAGATCAATTAGAGTAATTTATAACGTCACTATATTGCGCAATGTTACATAAGATCCAAGATGGCGAACCAATGACGTCATAATGACGTCATGAGTAGTATATTTGTTTTAAATGTTACTCTTATGTGCATGCAAGTTGTTTTAGTCCATCTTTATTTAAATATCTGCAGAAACTTTAAGATTATTGCAATAGACAAATTTTACCACGAGGTCCTCTCCCTCACCCCCTCAGTTAGCAAATGACAACTTCAAACCGTATTGTTTCTCATTATATCATTATTGTGCGTTCACTTGTTTGTAATTAGGTTACATTTATATTGTTTTCAAACGCAAAATGTGAAAGAAACACAAGAAAGATAAAATTTTGGAGAAACACAGTTTTTTAAATAAATGACGTCATAGTGACGCCGTGACCAGAACATAACTATGTGAAACTAATTAGTTTTAAAAGATCTATCTACCTGCCACATTTCATAGCAAAATCTTTTATAGATTTAGAGTTAAGGAGGGGGCACAACCCCCCTCCTCCCTCCCCGCAGTCCCAGTAACGCCAAAAAAGCCCAGTCTGAATGGGGTTAAATACAAAATGTTCAAGTAAAGGGTTTTCAGAGCCAGTTATAAGACCTAGCTAGGTGTTTAATTTAGGACTTTTAGTTTAATTTGAGTTTGATTGTATACTCACTCTTTTGTATAAGAATAAATTCAGAACTGCAACAGGTTATATAAAATCTTAGGCTCAAACTATGTCTCAGATCCATAAAACTCACTTTTTTAAAACTAAAACAGTTATGTTAAGCAATAAAAATAATGAAAATTTAAGAAGAATTTGCAGCTGAATTTGCCAAAATGTTAAGAACACCACCCCTTGGTCAGAATTATCTGTTTCTTATAAGAAAAGCGGAAAATTGTAGATACCATCAATAGCAGCTTTTATTCAATAAAGATCTCGTTATACAGTACTGTAAAGTTTGCTTTTAGTTTCAGTACAAGTTCGATTGTTTCGGAAATAATTATCCTATTTTGTTGCTAAGTTCATTTACACATTAATTGATAAACGCATCTTTAAAATGATTCTGACTGCATTGTTGTAGATGCTGTATGCTTTAAATTCAGTGCAAGTTTTATTGTTTTGTAAATACACCCATCCTACTGGCGCGGATACAGGATTCTGAAAGAGGGATGATGCAATGCGAGCGCCGAAGGATCGAGATTCCAGGGAAACTCGCAGAAATATTCTCCTGGTAAATTCATTAACAAACTTATTTTCTAAAGACATCTTACCTATCCGAGATTGCAGAAAAAATATGTTTCAATGGCGCAACCAAGTTTCCCGCCAGTTTGAAAGCCTGACTGCAACATTCAGTTATAAAAAAAACAAAACAAAAAAACAAGATCGACACAAAATGTTTTATTTCAGGTTTGTTTCTTTGCGTTTGTTGTTGGTTTATTTATCTTCGTTTTCAAAACTCTGCAAAAATTTCACCCAAGCGATGCCGGGGATCTCCACCGAACCACCCTAATCAGCCCTGGATTCTGTGGATTCGCCCCAAGTTTTACGATTGCTCGTTCAACCGAATCTAATAGGATGGAACGGCAGACGGTTTTCCGAACCGACCATTTCCGAACCCTTACCCTCCAGCTCCCGCGAACAATAACTTGAAGCGAGAAATACATCAGGTTTATGAAAGCTTAGCACGAATCTTCGACTTTAAATTTTTGTTCTTGGGAATATTATTAAAGTGTAATTCGGAAATGGGATATGGATATGCGTTCGAAATTGTTTGAATATTTATTTATTAATGCATGCATGCATGCATGTATGCAGTGTGTATGTATGTATGTATTTGTTTATCTATTTATATTTATATTTATTTATTTAATATTTATTTACCTATTTATTTGTTTATTTATTTAATATTAATATATTAATATAATTATTTAGAAACTTTCATCCTTTCTTTGTAAATTAAAACAATGTCAGACTGAATGAGGGGCTGGCGAACAAGATTCGCAGTGGCCCGGCGAGGCCAACCCTAAATATAAAAAGATTAAAACGTTAATCATTTACATACAATCGAAACTGGAAAGAAAACAAATAGATTATAATAATCTCATAACTACTAAGAAATATAGTATTAAACGTATACACCTTTTTTAACAAGAAAAAAAAAAGACTTGATAAGCACTTTGTGGCTGAGATGCCTAAAAGTAAGAATAAAATAAGAACGAGTATGAGACTCACGAAAAGTTTACATCGAAAGATTTATATATGAAAAGAAAGATAAATCATCAAACTAAGAAACCGTTTTCTTGTAAAATTACCTACCATAAAAGCTCTTTTAAACAGGTTTTTATATCTCTGAAACTCTAGCGTACAGCAAGAACAAAATAAGAACATTTTGACGTTGAAACTGTCAAAAAAATAAGAAATGTTACTGGTTCTCTTATAAAAGGTGTAGAACAAAATAGAGTTTTACGTATTTTGGAAGACTAGAACGATGTACTGTTGATTTTGTGGCTTGAAGAAAATATTTTGGCCTCTGGTTTTTTTTTATCTACGCCAAGTGGAATTTATTTGGCTACAAATCAAGGACCGATACCTTTAAGCCAATAGAGAAAAATGAAGAGATAAGAAAAATGGAAATTTAGCTTGGAGCTCAGAGTCTAGTCGGACGGAAAGAATTTCAAGGTTCCATAAAAGACAATTTACTCCTCTTGGATTGCTTTCTATCTTTGTTTGTTTATTTGTTTATTTATTTGATTATTTGATATTTCCATCTGCGTTCCGGCACCAAAGATGGCATTTATAAAAATGGAAATAAAGTGGAAACTCCAAACTAGTATATTTCTTGAACAACGTATCAATAATACGGTACTTTGGAGCAAATTGGACTTTTTTCCTCCTTTAACTCTCGCTCATAGTATCAACTTGCATATGAATGGGGAAGTAAAAGAGAATACAGATATATATCAGGCATATAATTAATTTATTTGTATGTATACTCATACAAGCTTGTTTCATCTTGCGATAAGCCACTGGACATATGTCAAAACTACAAAAAAAAATTGACAAAAACATGTACTGTTTGAGTTTTAAGTTTGTGAGCCGAGTTCTTTAGTTGAGAAATAAATTTTGCTATTTGAATACACTAGTTATAATAGTACTATAATATTCAGTTAACTGTTTTTGAAACATAGCAACAGTAACCAATATTTCCGAGGGCGACTACTTGCTGCGAATGGAAATAGGAGTATAAGATGCTATAGCAATCCGAGTTATCTTGAGTTATGGAATTTGTGCAAACCACCGGAGCGCCATTTATTGGCAAACTGTTCAAGTGCAGTTTTCTTGAAAGCTTGCTGCATGGTGTTTCAGTTTTGAACAAGAAACAAAATGTCATGCCATGTCTCGTTTCTGAACTGTGGTAGCTGAGTTCACTGATGAGTTGTGTGGAAAGCAGACGAGCGAATCTTCAATTATGATAAAAAGGTATGTACGTTTGTGTGTTCCCAGAAGTCGCTTGTTTCCCTTTGAAGCGGGGCTCCTTCACAGGGAAACCATTTCGCTTGCTAGATCTGTCCAAACAGACGTCTGCGGGGAGGCTAGAAAGAGAGAGACAAAGAATTCATTTCATTTAGAATATTATGTATTTCTCACATAAAAACTGTCAGAAATACTGCACAACAAGTGAGCCTGTAGTATTTTAATGCTTTGGCTTATTTAAAACAAAACCGCTTTACTGGTGCTCTGCAATATATGAATTACGGTATTAGTATTAGAGAGTTATTGTTTAATTAATGTTTGTTATTTTTTCTTCGGTGCTACGCTGCATTATGTTTCATATAAAATCAGAAGAGTTTTCTTCTTCACCAAACCAGCTTATTCAACTCTCCGGCTATTTACTCCATGTTTCTGGCTTGTTTTAGCCACAACATTCTTAGACGCTTAGCTTATCTCGCACATAGTCATAATTATGCAATGTTTGCAATGAGTTCTTTGTCACTAATTCTTTGCTTTATAGAAAACCGTCTCCAATAGCCCATTTCCGAATAACACTTCAATTCAAGTTAACAATAACTTGAAGTCGAGGAAAGGTGCTACGAAATACAGCAAATGTATGGCAACTTGGTACCTGAACTCGACATCATGTTATTGTTTGCAGGAACTAAAGCGTAAACAGAATTGGCCCATTTCTCACTTGAAAGTAAGCGAAGTGTTTTTTTTGCAAATGGTTACGATTCTAGCGCAATAATCAAAGACACATTTCGTTGGCCGCGTATAACTTTGGTTCACCCGAACATGGCGGATAGCTTAAGCTAGTTGTTCGTAAAGTAAAAATCTACAAAGTGCACGGGTTATTTTATTTACAAGAACGTGAGCTCATTGTTCTTAATTTTGCGACAATTTCAGCCCCAATTGTCCTTAAATTGTTCTTGCACCTTACACAAAAATTAACATGAGTAACTTCGGGAAATGGAGATAAATAAACGTCACCAGACTGCTCTCGCTGATGTTGCGAAATGAAAGGGTGACAAGTGAATAATTGTTTATGGCCAGGAATGAAAAAGCAAACACTCCGCTAGATACTTCGCTAAATCTTTTCCTGTCAAAAACAGCACAATGTATCGTATTTTTACGCCAACATTGCGTTGGCTCCTTGGTGAACTGTGGAATTTTTTGTCGCACGAACATGGGAAAAAAAAACTAGCGTTGTAATCCGAGCTTCAATTGTTCTTAGGTCGTTCTTAATTTTTGGGCAAATTTGAGCCCTGTTCTTAAAAAGTTGTTCTTATAAAAAAGCGTGCAACCCATCTTAACTTTACTCGAGTTTCATGTTAAGTTCGTTTCTAATGATTTATCTAGCGAAAACCTTTTTCTATTTGGTGAAATAGGATTCTGTACGCTGACAAAACTCAAACATCTATAAACTGAATCAAACTCTCTGTCATCCTTAAAAATACTTCATCAAAAGAACCCTAAAACAGACCGAAGGCATGACCGCTCAGAAGACACGCACCCTTGGTTAAGGCCGGTTTGCGTGTCAAGTAACCGAACATTGCCTGCGGTTTTTTTTAAAAATCATTTTAACCGAGCCAGCCCGTTTAGAGTGTGAGCATTTTCCTGTATTAACAGGCCCGTCTATCATAGAAAATTTCATTTCACCAGTACGTAAACTTAAACGCTCATTTTGATTTTTTTTTTTTTTGCCTTTTTCCCCTGGTGTCCTTAAAATTGGAAGGCATAGAATGAGATGCAAATAAATAATGAATATATGCATGAATAACTAAGCACAGAACCAAAACTCGGTTATAAAAAATCTGTAATGCAAAAAGAAAAGAATACAAAATTTACATGCAGTGAGATGTCTAGGCGGTAACATTTTACAGCGAAACGCGGATGATACAGTTGGCCTAACCATCCTGCGGTGAAATGTCCATATGACGGGCTGTGATCCCGGCGGATTTTGATAAAAACCCCACAAGATCAAGGAACAACGCACCTTCTCACGTATATACATAAAAATGTTAATATGACAGCAAGAAATGAAAGCCAGACCGTGATCTTGTGATCAGGCGCTAAGATAAATATGCAGTAGATACGTAGGGCGGACCTGTCGCAAAAATTAATAGCGATTTGATTATTAATTGCAGCTCCATTAGTTCGTGATCATGCATTTAAAGTATATCACAGAACGTTTCAATTTTTTTTCATCATACCCTTTGTTGTTACAAAAGCAATCTTAAACTATTTACAAACATTCACTTCTTTTTAAAAATATAATACTTAATTTTTAAAGAAAGGAAATGACCATACAAGTAGAGCAAAGGAAATTGTTAAAATAAATAAATAAATAAATAAATAAATAAATAAATGACAAGCTTATTTTAGTCTAGTTCTCATTGGTTCTTAGTAGAGGATAGATAGTGTCATAAGATTGTAGAATACTGATTTAACAATGTTAAGATTCAAGGCACATATACTGCATCAATAAAAAGTACAAGTCGTTAAGAATTAGGGTCTACTAGGTCTTGTGCAATAGTTTCGAGTAACCCGCGCAAATCGTCTCCCTTCTCGAGAGGAGAGTTGCTGGATACTTTGATCTTCCACTTCAGGTAAGTGTTTTAATGTTTTACCTTTGTTGGATAATTATTGTGCTGTCAAGCTCCGTCAATTTGGAGTGATGCATGACTTAAAATTCTCCATTTTAAATGAATGCCGTGGCAAAAGCTCAACAAAAGGCCCGCCCTTATGCATCATGCTGTTTCGTTGAAGTTTACAACACAATAAACGCTAAGAAAAATGCGGAACACTTCTGTCTTCTGATAATGTTTTATATGTAAAACATGTAAATAGTTTTCAAACGGTGAAATACTATTAAAAACCCTGCGAACCAGCATTGATTGTAAGCTGTCAGATCTATATTCAACTTCGTTCTGCAAGTCTAAGCACAAGCAAAAACTCTTTCAGCAATTTCAGATATGTGTGTTCATCTTTGAGTGTGTGCCCATACAATATATTTAGAAGAAAGACAGACGTTTCACAAAGTATTACTTTTGACAATTTCAAAGCAGCTCTCATCAGTTAGCCAAATAAGGTAAGAAGAGCTGACTTGCAGGGAAAATCTCCAGTCAGAGTTAAAGAGCTCGATTTTTAATACTCGAATTAAGATACCATCTTACGTAAACCAAGATGTTAATGTTTCGGCTTTTCAAAGCCATGCTAAGATAAAAATTGAAGAATATATTAAATAAATTAAATAACAAGATTAGGTTATTTGTAAAATGATTCCACTACATCACGGTTCATAACAACTCTCTTTGTTTTGTCCCATAATTACTCCAGAAAATGGCTGATGGTCAGCTTTGATTTGAGGAAATTTTCGCCTTTACTCAGTACCCGACTTAAGCATTAAAAGCAAGTCAAACCATTTTACCTGATGCTATTATAATAACGATTCAACAATGAGTTGTATTAAAATTTAATCAGTGGTTATTTAGGAATTTCTACTGGTCAACCTGAACGCAGTTGATAAAGTTTCATTTTTTTTACCCATTTGCCTTGCAACATTTAACTTTATAGTTTCAAAATTGTCGATTATGTAAAATAAAAATACTTTGATCTCTCATTTTTGAACTACGCCGAGTGAATTACAGGCGGATTTTAGTATGACGTCATTGTTTACATTTGCCTCATTAGCATAATACATCATAACCTAAACTTCAAGATTCAAACAAAATTTGTCCATAAATCGAAAAAGGATGGCACAATTAGTACTTACTAAAGAATTGATCCCGATATGTTGAATACTTTTGGAGTAATGTGTCTAAAAATGTCAAAAATTACAGATATTGTATGACTGGAGGCAAAAGTTGCCTCCAGTTATAGAAATCACTATAAATTCGGAAGATTTCAAACACTCATTTCTCCAAAAATATTTGATATATCAAGTTAAAATTGTCAGTGGGTACTAACTGTGCCATGTTCTATCAAATTATAAGCTCATTTTGCTTGAAGCTAAAAAATGAAGTTATGCTAATGGTCAAAATGTCATCAATGACGTCAGCTGAAATTAGCCTGTACTTCTTCCAAGTTCATCACGCCATCGCAGAAGCACCAGAAAAAACTGCTGATTAAATTGTTTGGATTTCCAAACCTATAGTCAGAAGCCAAAAACTGGCTCCGTTAATGTAAATTTCATCCCCTTGGTCTGCTTCGTATCTGTGTTTCTTTGCTTGCTTTAAATTGCTTGTCTTTTGTTTTCAGTATTATTCTAAGTTTAATTCTAAATTAAAACTATCGGATGTAAAATTTCTACATTATTAATATATGTCAGATGAATCTTGGTACATTTATTTCTAAAGAGGAAAAAAGGAAAAAAAGGAACTGTAGGTTGTAAAGGCCTTAAAAAGCTCTGTAACGGTTAAATGTGACTCCAATTAAAAATGTTCAGACAACTATAAAGCTTTTGAAATGCAAACAAATCGATAGTGATCATTAGTGGTATACCTAAAATCTGTACAAACCTACAACAGCTTAAATTTTTTCGATAATTTTAGAAGACTACAATTGTTTTATGACATGGTACTGACTCTTGCCCAGTGGCAATTGCCAAATATTGTTTGAATGCCTTTCAGTTATTTAATAATATTAACAAGAAATGAATGCTATTCAGATATCCTTTGTAATTATATTTTCGGTATAGTTTGTAGAATGGAATTAACAGTCTTCTATAAAAAATGAAAAACATAACATTGTCATGAGTCCAATTATGCTTCAATAAAAATGCATTTTTAATGACTGCATTAAAGTTTTTCATAAAGGCGTAGGTTTTCATTAAAAATTCTTGATACATCCAGAAGAGAAAAATATCAATGCCACAGAAGTTTTTCTCTCATGATCACACAATAGTAAAACTACCGTTCAGTTGAAGGACATGAGTAGTTGGTTACTCAGGCCAAAAGAGAACCAAGATAGATGGATAGAAACCTTTATTTATTTTGGTCAGGGTAGTCACTTCAGTTTCAGTTACAGAAACCGTTATCAACGGGAGCCCTGACTAGCCCTGAAAGTGCTTAGTATTTTAATCGAAGAGTATTACATATCCGATATATCAGCCAATGCAGTAAACAGTTTGCAACGTTTGCCAGCGGGCGAAAACACTTGCCTGATCGCAAACGGTTCCATGGAAAACCATTTATCATTTTTCTTTCTAGACTTCTTGTCTATCGCAAGTTCTGTTGTTTGCCTGTTTTCATATCTTTGAATAAATATACTTTACTATTGGTTATGGTAATTAATGAATCAATGAATTTAATCATTTTATAAATTTTGTAAAAAACTACGTAGATTTTGAGTAAAAACTGCCTAAAACCAAACGTTTCGACTTTGGTTTAAGAGTCATCTTCTTGCAGAAAAGGTAAAGATGGCTCGAGAGGTCAAAGAGGTTTGCTTTTAAGAGGTATAAACGTTTAGAACAGAAAACCATTTTAAATTAAATATTTTATTAATTTTATTTATTATAAGGCACGTCTGAAATTTTTGTGTGTTACAAGTGAATTGTTGCTATACTCTTATTAATTTTAAACAGCTGGTGTTAGCAAGTATATTATTTTGATATTTGGTACAAAGCCAGTTCTTCAGGAACGATTCCAAAAAGCCATCTTCCGCGGAAACTATGGTTCAACCATGTAGCATGACAAAAGATTCACCTTTAGACTGGCCATAGAAAGTTATTTAGATCTTGTTTAAACTTTACCACTGGGTTTTTGCGTAGTTAAAAACTGACTGTCTACAGTATAGTGTGAGCCGAGAATGGTTTAATGCGGCCTGCTGATATCTATTTTACACGAAATGCTTACTGTACACACTGTATAGTTCTTTTGACCAGCAACAACTATAGCCGAGCAACAACAGTGCTATGCCACTTGGTACAGTGTTTACATACCTACCCAATACGTGACACGATCCGTTAATTTGAAAAAACTTGCCATCAGGCGGAGAGCTTGAACGGTAAGGAGCCTGATACAGTATAATTTAGACAAAGTCTAAAACTTGTGTTTTGCTCAGTTTACACTAATTAAGTGATTATAGAAAGACTAATCAAAGTGGATATGAGAGACGGTCTTCGTAGTTTAATTTAAATGAGGAAGCCATTCGCAAAGTTCAGTGACACAAAAAGCAGGTGGGAGCTAGTAACCTTAAAAAATGTTAAATTAGAAACTATTTTCAGATCAGACTATAACGAGTTCCAGTCCAAGAGAAATTTAAGAGCAAAACTCCTTATTTGCGCAGTTGGTGCGTATGATGCGCGCAAAGAGTTGCGGACATCTTTATTTTTTCTTTAAATTATGAGTTGTTATTATTGCTATTACTAAATGTTGTTCTTGTTTTACATGGATGTCTTGTGACATCACTTCACTTTTTGTACCTCTTAACTAATATCTGATGCACTGGTCAAGAAATCGTCAAAAGATGCTGCTTCTTGTTGTGCGTATCTGGTGGATCATTCACACCTGCAAAGGTAGGTAGATGTCATTATACGCCATTTAATTGATTATCTTTCCTTGAGCTTCTCTTTGTACATAAACAACATAAACAAGTTTATTGTGAAACGAAAATGTTCCAAAAATGAGGGCAGAGCCAGAGGGTCGTTGGCACCATGAGGTATGCACCTTAGGCTGCAGTAGGAAATGTTCCAAACCATCCTTGTTTTATATACGGGTATTTTAAAAAAGATTGACCTTTGAAAAGCGTTAAGTACAGTTATAAGACCACATTTCATGCCAGCAGAGATAATTGCTACAATATTTTAAGTTCCAACATTAGCTACATTTGTGATTTGCATATCGCCGTTATCAAAAGTCAAATTCTTTTGAAAATTACTGTTTACTGCCAAGCTAGAGTTCAAAAGGGTTGGAGAG
>JANSTQ010162800.1:0-10708 GCA_026167885.1 Bergia puertoricense
TCCTTTGTCTTTTCCTTTGTTATTTAAATTTCTTATGCTTGTGCTTATGCTTATTTCACAAGTGTGAACCAGGCTTAGTTTGGAACAAGAGACTACACAGGCTACAGCACTTCTGCATGCTTACCTGGCTAAACTCTTAGTCTGATATTGCAGTTGTTTTCTCTTGTTATAATTAAATCATTCAATTATTCATCTCTTTCATTCGTTTCAAGTATCACCTGTTGGTTGCTCTGGGTTACCGATGGACCTGAGCTAAAGCATCTTTATAGCGGGAAGTAGAGCTGCCACATCTGTTATCTGTGGACTGGTAGACTGGGGCAACTGTTTGTTGTTACTGAAAAGTATTTGTTTACTAGTTTACACCTCGTCATGTCATCTCGCTGAAGAACCAGATATTAACAGTTCTGCAAGACAGTACACGCATTTCAATTTGCTTTCCTATCAGGACTTGGAGTTCTTCTGTTTGCACATAAACATCCCAGGCGCTTTACGCGCCATCACACCAGTAATTTCTCCTGCTTTAAACAGCCGTATTCTATTCAGTACTCATCAAAGTTGCTATGATTGCTTCCCCTTGAAGCTCGCCTCTCTACCTGGTCTCCGAGCCGCCTTAACGTGTTGGCAACCTGTTGTATGACTCTACTTGATGGAGCGCAAAGATGCGTTATCGCGTTTCGTCTGCTGTACAGATTCTGCCGCGAGCCAGCTTCGACGTCCGAGCTCGCTGTCCTAGCTCCCGAAGCTTGTCTTAATGGCACTATTCGACGTTTGTTTGGTGCTGGTTTCCAACCCATACCTCCACCTGCTGTGGGTTAGTCAATTCTGAAATGAATGAAAAGAGCTGAAGTTTGCGAAACTTTAACCGTGTCTGTGGGTTGAAAGTACTGAAAAGGATCTTCCAGACTCCCACTGCTATTGACGTCAGAGCCCGACAGGGCTCATATTTGACTACATTCCGTTCGAACTTTTTCAACCGTGATAAACTAAAGACTGCTAAAAAAGCTTACGATAGCACTTTCAAACTAGTTTTTTCGAATTCAATTTTCTTCCATGAACACTTTTTTTATTTTTATTTTAAAAAGCTATATTTTAATAAGCACCACTTCTTTTTTAAATAAAAGTTATTTGAACTTTAGTTACGCTGATTTGTACGTCAACAAACCCTGGTTTTTCAAAAACTGTCTTCTGCTCAAAGGGAAGTCGGATGAGGTATTGAGGTCATTGTTGGCCGCAGGCCAGTATTTTTTGATGTTTCAGCACTTGTTCCGAGAACTGTTTGAGCACTGCAGAATCTTTAGCCTTTACATTTCGTGAATCATTTATTATTTATTCTATGGCACTGGGTATCAGCCCTGCAGTATTCGCGATATTTTAATTGCAAAGGACCACAAGACGTAAGATAAACCGTATTCTTGAATCACTGAACCAGTGAATGCAAGACGTCATTCTTGGTGTTTATAATTTCTGAGGCACTTGTTATAATTTTTAAATAATAATGATAACACAGAGCCAATACATATGACAAAAAAATACACAAATAAAATCTGAAAGCAGAGCTGTCACAACATCATCATTTTTGAAGCAGTGCTATTCTTTATCTAGCCATAGCTGGAATGCGGATAACAGCTGCTCGAAATTGTTGCCATTAAACAGCGATAGCTCTACGTTCAGAGATTTTGTTTGTGCATTTTTGTCATAAGTATTGGTTCTGTGTTATCATTCTTGTTTTATCGTCAGTATAATAGGTGCATCAGGAACTTCGATAAAAGGGGATTAAATTGTAACTCACTTGAAAAATGAGGGCTTAAGATGATTTGACTATGTGACCGTGTAAAAGTTTTTAATACAAATTCTTAAACTTATCGAAAGCAATCAATGGCAGTATTCAAGTCAGTCAATCGGTGCACACGCACACACAGTTTATTAACCGTTTGTTTTGTGAGATTTTTCACCATTCACGCTCATATTTTTAAAAATAATTGTTTCCGTTTCGTCGGAACTTTCAGCAATTTTCAATAGGAACGTGTTATTACGCGCAGTCAAACTTGAACTGAGCCCATCCGTCAATACTTCTCACTCGAGCTGAAAGTTTGAGGTAAATCACTGTCTATGAAGCCTGAAGTTTAAAATTTTACCTACAAAAATATCATTTAAAAAACAAAGTGAAACGTCACAAGGAATTTGTTACTGAATTTCAAAACTTAATGATTATATAATACATCTGCGGCAAGATCTTGCGAGAAACATTGTATGATCAAGTTTTCGGTTTTGTTTCCTGCATGAAAAGCGGCAAAGACCAAAGATCTACCAGAGACTGAAATAATTTATAACCACATATTCGTATAGCTTTACAGTAAAAGTTCAGTTGCCAGCTTGAGCCATGAGCTGTAAATATGTCAAAACTGACATGAAAATAATTCAGAAGATGACAGTGAATTATTCGCTTGACCTCTTTTGGCATTGACAAATGTCATCATAACACCACACACTGTTTAGTGTTTTGAAAACAGGATTGAAAAGTGGTTTGATTGGAACTGGACATTCGTGTAGTCTTGGAATGTGGACGAGTATAAACTCGGCCAAACATCTTTTACATTCATGTTTTTTTTAAAAGAAGTGATACACTAATTTTGATTAGTAAACCAATCTAGACCATTGTTATTTTGTATGATGTAAGATATCAGTGGAACGGATGCAAATAATGATCTGGCCATAAATGTAGACGATATAAAACGCTTTTTACAAATACTTAAAATGATTTAAGAGTCGACAACTGACAGCTGAGACCAAGCTCAATTGAGTTTTAGTTGTTTGAACATATAAAGCAAAGCTTATGTGGTAAGCAATTTCATATTAAAACCAAATACACGCTAAAGATAAGTGACATTGCGATCTCGCTTGGGTGGACATGCCAACTTAGAGCTTACTGTGTTAATAGATCTGATAGACTCCAAAGAAGTTGCAATTAGCGGCCCAGTCACGAATGGGACTGGTGTTTAAAAAAGTTTTTAGATTATTAAAATTCGTCGCACAATCTTAACTAACAATATTAACTGTATACTGTGCACTAGCAACATGGAAACATGCAACATACGCTCTCCTTGAAACTTACCAGAAATTAAACGCCAGCCTCTATAAGTATAAGTCTTTGAGTATGGTCCTGTGGTTCGCGTGATAATGTTCAGGCACAATCTTCAAATGGTTCCTGTTATATGGATGTGGCAAAAACAAGTGAAAATGCAGTTGTTTCCTGTCCTACTGTGGTGTAATATTTCTAAATTGAGCAACAGAAATTAAAAATCCCCTCGCACGATGCAGCGAATTTTTTTAAGCGCAGAAAAATATTGTGACTCAGGGGGGTTTCCCCCTGGATCGGTTTGAATTTTCCCTGGGATATTCTTAATTTAGAACTTACGTTACTTATTGCCTTATTTGGATAGATAGTAAACAGAGATATGACGTCAGGACTTTGTGACCAATCCCGCCTCGATAACACGTAGCCTGTAATATTTCGCTTTTTAAACAACACTTCCGGTATTCTGTGGATATATCTGTTGATTTCGTATGCTGTGTATTTATACTTACCTTCGGCAATCTCACACTGAAGTCGGATGGGGGATGGGGAAGCGGTGAAACAAACGAGTGGATCAAACAAGAAGTACAATTTACTTTCCTAATAAGTCAATGGGAAACACTTATGGCGCCAAACGTACAGCATTTAACTCGATCAAACGGCAGCAACCTTCCGCGAAGATCGACAAAGAAGAATAATACTAGTAGCGAACCCCACATGGCAGCCAGCGAAGAGATTAAACTTCTTACTCGATATGTCATCCTTTCTTTGCTGGGAAAGGCCGTTGAGACCCAGCCAGGACGAGCAGAGACATTGAAGAGGCTGGTACAGGAACTTGAGACAGATAACAATTTGTTTTTCTCTAACGTATGCCAACAGCTCAACCTCACTACGACAAATGCGTATGTTTCATTCAACGCAGTCTCCGACGAAATCTTCACTGATCAAATAAACTGGGGCCGAATCGTTTCATACTACGCTTTCAGCGTTAAAATGGCTCAGTTTTTTCAAAGTCAAAGACAGGATTGGATGGTGGAAAGAGTGATAGCCTGGACTCAAGAATATATTGGGAATTTGGAACCTTGGATTCACGGGGAAGGAGGGGGATGGGTGAGTAGAGTTTCTCGGTAATTGTGATTCATTCAAAGAACTCAATGGATCGATCAATATTAAAATATTTATTTCGCGCGCAGTCGCATCGGGAACATAAAATTTCTTGTGGTTTTAAAAATCGGTGGTTTGATCTTCGATAACAGAAACACATTTGAGTTTTATTCCTTTGCAAGGAAAATATCTTTTAATTTTTTGTGGGGAAATAGTATGGCAGAAAAGTGAAAAGTGAATTGAAAGTGAAAGTAAATGATGCTGTGAAATGAAACGAATCCACGAACGCAATTGTGAGAAATTCAGTCGGCAGCTTTGATTACTAGTGTTGCGAAAAGTTTTCCGATACCCTTAGTAAGTCGTTCATCCATTTTAGTAAAACATCTGTGGTTTTAACTGAATTGATGCTCCATTAAATTTAAAATTATACTGGCTAAATCGCTGGACAACTTATTTGCGAAGTGAAGGAAACTGTCTCAGTGTCACTCGCATACTCGTGGTTTTCTGGCTGTGTGTGCGCTTGTGTACTTGTTTTCGCTCCCCGTTGATTTCAGTATTCTGACACACAGTAGATCAGAGATAATTCTCCTCTTTTGTAATCAGTTGCATGCAATTTTTTGCCGGAATATTTTTCATATTTCTTCAGTGCGTAGGCGAGTTCCAGTTGATTCGTGCGTGGGATCTTGAGGGACTCGGTAATTTGTTATCAATTTGGAAAACAGTGACTTTCTTTAAAGCTTTCTCGCTGTCATTTGCAAGGTTTGGAATACAATTAAGCAAAATTTACATTGGCTTTGATTTTGAATATGTCATGTCATACCGTGGCAACTGGTATGCATTTGAAGACCGCTTTGAATTGTTTATCAATAAAGTCGCACAGAATGTTAAAATTCACTAAGAATGCAGTAAACTAGGAGTGACATCTCTCTGTGTGGCCTGTGTCACTCAGGGTGTGGATAAAGTGCTCTCATGTGATCAACGGATACGATTTCATTTTTGAAGATCTTTTCTGAGAAACGTATTTTGAAATACCTTGGAAAGAGTCCAAGATTCCGCAATGCCGCCATTGAAATATAAAGACAGTGTTTATTCCGACTTTATTGTTCACCAAATATTTGTCATAGTTCTGATTGTGTTACGATCACAACGAGTTTTCGCACAACAGAATAGTACTCTATTAACTCACGGTACTTTTAAGTATTACTGCTCTTAATAACTTGTTATTGATTTGTGGTGGAAATGATTTTCATATTTGCTCTTTTTGAATTTTCTTGACTCCGTCGCTTTGTCTAAAGTATTTAAATAAAGTTCGTTCTGTTGCAGTTTCTTGACATTTTTTTTTATAAATGTAGCCACCCAGATTGATTATCCAGACAAAATATTTGCTCTTCAGATGTTATGAAACTGATGTACCTGATTCAAATATTAGATTTTGACATGGATCAAGTCAAGTTAGTCAGCACTTACAGTTTCATTTCGCACCGTTATTGAGCTGAGTCGACCTCGCAACTGTCAAGTCCAGAAATACTTTGTAATCCAACTTCTGTGGTCTTTTCAATGTTTAATCCTACGTCTGTTTTTTGAAGTACATCAAACTTTTGTTGGGAAAACAGCTTATTTTATATTAAAAACCTTTTGAAAATTGTTGGTCGTTTTAGACTGGCATTGCCAGTGTCATTTGGCATCAGATCCATCGACATAGGTAGGGCACTTGATCTCAAAGAAGATTGCCAGTTCAAATTCCCCACCTGAGGTAAACGTTGACGTTAAAACAAGTCACTTATTTGCTGTAAAAAACTTGTCGAAAAGTCGATTATAACATCGAATATCCTGAACATGGGCAGTAAATCCCTGTCAAATCTTGCCCCCACAAATACCCGATCTGTCCCCCCCTTCCTCTGGCTTCAGTAACATTGATAGACACAAAATGTTTCATAAAGATACGTATGTATCAGTCCCCGTTGAAATTATTTCTCTGTATGTTTTATCTTTCCAGTTTTGCAGAGCAAAAAATGTGGAAGATGCCTTACACACTTGTTCTAGGTACTACATTGGCTTTTTTTAAATAAGAACCAGTAAATTTTGTCTGAGGCTGAACTTTTCTTAATTTTTTGTTGATTTCGGCTTCAAATTGTTCTTAAGTTGTTCTTATGTCCAGATTATTCCGCACACTGGATTCGATGTAGAAAATAATACAGTAATGTAGGAAACACGCCTCTCATTCTTTGCTCAAGCTATGTTATGGGTTAAAATCTTGATTCACTATTGCCAAATTGAGCTGTTTTAAAACGAAATATACATACATCTAATGTTAATTGAACGTTGTGTTTTAACTGAAGTTGATGTTACTGTTTAAAACTAAGACAAATTCAGGTTTTGGTTGGAACATTATCATAAATTTTACAATTTTATCTGTGGACTTTCATTCAGTAAAATACTGAAGCCTGAGCTTGTTCTTAGCTCAGCTTGTGTATTCTTATAAAGTTTGTTCTCATAATAAAAGCGTGTATTTGTGTAAGCAGTTTGAGGTTTCATGAGGTTGACAAATGGCCAAAATTTAAGAACTTGCTAAAAACACCTCAGGCAGTCTGCCCTGGCTCAGACTGAGACTAACAAAGGCATGTTTATTTCTATATAATATTGAAAATGGAACCGAGAACCGCTACTTTAATATCGGGAGAGAACGGAACACTTAGTTTTGATATTGAATATGAGAAAGCAGTTGATTACAGTACACAGAACCGTTATTTTATTTTAAAAGATTTCCGGTATAGCCAGTTCAAGTCTTGACCAGTTGCAATGTGTTTTAGGTATATAGATGTACACACATGAATTTAAACGTTTGGAACAGCCTCTGAATTTACGCAAACACATCTACAACTCCAAAACGATGAAAAACTTTAAGAATACTTAAAGAACGTTCAAGGCTGACGACCAGAAAATATATCATTAAGTCCGCTTTCACTGTCCAAAATACGACCTATAATATGTTGCTAAATTCTCCTAAATTGCATCTTCACTTTTCTTTAAACAGATTGGGGAATTTCGCTTTTCATATTAGGTAATTTGCTGTATGTGATGAGATTCCTTACTCTCACAACTAAAACACGTTTTTTTGTATTGATACTGTATGGAGAAGATACATATGGACAAGCTGGCTCGGGCCGAAAAGGTTGAGAAAGCTCGGCCTCAGCCCTAAAAATGAGAAGTCCCTATTTAAAAAACGAGTTTACACAAGTATAAATCCGAAGTTTTCCCTTCGCGTTGCTTAGCAGTTGTTCAAAGTAATAAATACTGCTATTACATAACGTGCAATCTGGTCTCATTAGATTTTTATCTCAAGTCTGTTTTATTTCGCTCTCAAAACTGATTATAAGAATTTGCCTTTAAATTACGAAAAGTTTAAAACCTTACGCAGAATCTTTACCCGATTTTATTTGTAAAATGCGATATCATATTTCATGCTTACGTGAGATACGGCTATATCCCCCCCCCCCGTCGTTTCACACGTGTATGTTGCGATATGTGTATTGTGAAAAGCACATGTTGTTTTCCGTTCTTTTCTACACCTGGGTCGGCAGGCCCTTTGAACACTTGTTTTTCTAAGAGGACGTACGTGCTGGTATTCACAATGTTTTCTAACTCTGTCGCCCAAGGCCCTACGGATAAAAAGACATTCAAGCTTGAAAACAAACGTCATTGAAAAAAAATACTATGTTTTCATTGTAAACGAAAGCCTGCGTCAAATTAAGTTTGCCACCTCCGTCACACTAAGTAATCCGTAGCGATATAGGGAGGACATTACCCTTTAAAGCTCTCTGCCGCACAACAACTTCGGAGTCAAAATTGAATTGACACTTACAAGCAAGTGGAAACAGATAGAAAATACAACATTCATTTTAAAGAGAGTATGGTAAAGTTTTACATTTCATGGCCTCATTTGACATTCAGAGCTAGATATTTCAGTCTTGATCTTTTGGTAATTTTTGTGCACCGTGCTTCAATTTTCCGTGACAAAACCTGTTCATCTACTTAGTTTAAATTGCCCCAGGATGTCGTTTGTCGTAATTGCGCCCTCGTGGACGCACGCAAATTCCGACCATTCTGTGACACTTTTTGTGGGCCAGCCTAGCCACACCTCAAATAATGTGTTTTTTCAAATGAATTTGTTATTACCCAACTTGAAAAGTTCTTTCAAAGCTGGTGAGAAAAGTTTCTAACTATGAATGATGTTTTATAAAGCGATTTTTCAAGTAATGTAGTTACAGCATCCAAAAGTCTCCCAACCCCACCCCATAGAGGGGGCGAACGGTTTAAAGAACTCCGTTTCACCACCACATTCAGGAGTGGAAGGAAAGTAGAAATTAGGAACTTTGTTTCCAAATAACTGATGTTTAAATTGTGATGTGGGTTTGTCGGTGGAAATGTATATTGTTTTTTAATATGTACCGTACGTGAGAATTGGCTTTTTGCACTGACGATTGACGGATGAAAGTCACGAAAGTTTGCATGCGTTTTCCTCGAAGACATCGAAGTCCCGCCGATACATAATAACATTTGCAATTATTGACAAAGACTTTAGTTTGACAGACTCTGGCTTTCTAGTCAGCTTTTTAATACTGCATATTTTAGAGCGAATTAAATTCACTTTGTGAAAGTGAAATAGAAACAGTGTTGGTCAGTGACTTTTTAGATTGAACTGCAAAACAAAACCTTGTCATTCATTACCTTAGAAGTCAAGAAATCGATATTTCTAAGCATGTTTTTGCCTTCGCACAGAAATAAACAAAGATTTTATCTTTAATTTCAAAATGCTGCTCATCACTGCATTAAAAAGTACTTAATTTGTTTTTCAAAATTTGTCATGTGTGCAGCTGGTCGGCTGTTTTATGAGCACAGTTGGACGAGAGTTTTGTTCAAACATCTCTTGTGGCTTTCCGTGCGAGCTATCGAGACTGAGAGGCGATAAGCACTGACAAGAGGCGCATAAAGAAATCAAAAATCTTCTTTCTCGTGAAAATTTGAACATATTCAACGCCCATTCAATGAGAACGCACGAAAGCTCACGCCGAGAGTCTGCAGTCAAACGAGAAATTCCAGTGGGTTGTTAAAATGACGGAATCGGAGAACTGTGAGAGTTCGCGTGCAGTAAAACGGTCACCCCAATTTGAAAATTAGGATAAGCTTAAAACATACCGGCTTGTTATTATATTGAGAAGGAAGCATACTGCTAGACTACTCCGGAATACGTTTAATCAATTCAAAAGCCTTGTAATTGCGCACTTTAGTTGAAAAGATGGCTGTGAAATAAGAGAAAGACTCTTCAGTTCAGGCTGGTTTTTTTAGTTCCCATGTTCACGTAATCTTGTAAACGACCACGAGAGTAATATTGCAAACATACAAAACTATCGTTTAAACGTTTGAGCATCTTCAGTTCGATTAGAGCCATTCTCACATGAGAGACGATAAGAGCGGATGAGAGTCGAGAGCGGATGAGAGTGTATGAGTGTCGATAAGAGTCGATAAGAGCGGGTGAGAGTGCACGAAAGTGGAAAAGTGAAAAGCAGATGAAAGTCGATGAGAGCGGGTGAGAGTTCATGAGAGTCGATGCATGTGAGCGTCTGAGTTGACCATCAAACGAGAGCAAAAGTTTGAACTCTCGACAACTCTTATGTTCGCTTGATTCGGCCGAGATTTATGCTAAACTGAGTTTCCCGTTTTATCTCGGGAAAATAAATAATCTGTATTTATTTTCTGTTTTCACAGGAAGAATTTGATAGGCAGTTCGCACAGCCCGCTGGGGCTGCTGGGAGTCTTCTCTGGAAAGGTTTTCTCGTCACAGCAACCCTTGGCTTGGGGGCTATTGTGGCAACGATTTGTCGAACATGAACCCCCACCCCCGACCTTTTCAACCTTTCGGTGAACTGACACACCTTTGAACTTTATATGATTCAGGCAAGTCAGTGAATGACTGCAAATCACGCACAAGGAATAGTAAGGTAGCTGCATGATCCACGAATGTATACTTCAGGATTCAGAGAAGATAGAAAAACAGTTTATCTTTTTTAAAATATGGATGATTTGCAACTTATTGATACAAAATGTTTGTTTTGACGATGCACCTGCAGATTTGACTTGGAACCGCTCCAACTGGAGTAAGTTGTGATGTGAAAGCCGTGAGTGAATGGCAGACGAACCTCAGCTTAACAGTCTATCAAAAATTTCTGAAGCGATAAGTTTTATCAATTGAGTAGTAGTTTCATTCGTTGTAAGCACGCTATTTAGTCAGATTGGTGTCGATTTTCTGAATAGAGCTGTTGGTATTAGATCATCATCAGTATGAAACTGGGTTAAAAATTATGCAATGAGTCTATAACGTTATACATGTAATTTTTCTTGGGGCAATCAGGTTAACGGGACCGTCTGTCAGTAGATTAGATAACACTATCATTGCCGGTGGCGTGATAGAATATGTATTTGAAATAGCTGAGTTTTATCAAACATGTTGAAGAGGCGGCGGAGCGATGAAAC
>JANSTQ010162844.1:0-10701 GCA_026167885.1 Bergia puertoricense
AACCATTAATATTCATGAAACATTGATGATTAAAGTGAACACATGCGAAACCTAACAAATCCTAAAACCGAATAAAGCAAAGAAATGTATGAAATGCGTTGACAAGCAAACGGAAACTATCGGTTTTTAAAGAGAAGCCATCGTAATACCTCTTTCACGAGAGCTAGGTTTCCATAATTTCCACTTCGTCGACAGGGTGCATTTGACATCGTATTCTTGCAGACACAAGGCCGGCGGAGCAAGGGGGTGGGGTCACGGACCGGTGCCACTCCAACTTTCAAGCGGTTCTTTTTGTTTGTGCAGCAGCTTACAATACAATATTTATTTAGAGTCGGGGGCGTAGGGAGTGGTCGCCCAGTCTCCCGAGCTTGGGGCTCGTGTTAAAAATGCTCGACTGAAAAAAAATTACAGTATAAAATTACATTACAATGTAAATATTTATAAATATCAAAAATACATAAATATGAAGGCTACAAAATGAAAAAAAAGTACTTGTTATGTAGTACTTTTTCTCGTCATCCAGACCATCATTCATGATGTTGAACAATTGGGAACTTTGACTGACTAATATCGTATTGGCAATGATGAAGACGATCTCAGATAACAAGTATATTGTTTAATTCAATTATCAACTCTTAAATACAACGCGTGTGTGATGTTGAAAATAAACTTTTTGGGCTTGCTGTTCATGTGCAAACCGAGTCATCCATGACACACCATAAATTTGCAATTTCAGTGCTAGTGGTATGTTTTTTGGACCAAGTGAATAAATCTTGAAGTAGCCGAGTACATCGGGAAACAGCCTCAAAATTTCGTTCTAAGTGAACAAAATATACTCAAAAATGCTCTCAGAATGCAGGAATGGTATTCTAGACAACGAAATAATACAAAATGTTCCGGGAGGGACCTCCCTAGAAAGCTCACAAAGTCACTATATCCATGCCGGTCACTCCAATATCAACTTCGTTTCATCGGCTATGAGACATAATTATTACACACAAACGGTGTCGCTCCGTAATCATCACTCGATAGTTTTCTTGTTTTAAAGGCACTTGTCATTAATTTTGATAACGAAACCATTATTGACTGGTATTCTCAGTAGAACAAAAGTTTTCGGTTACACTCGGGAACAAATGCTTCACAAAGTATTGTAAAATAGAAGCCATAATATCAATTCTAACGCCTGCTCACATTGGCTAATCGGATGACACGAGGCACTCGTCAAATATAATGTTCCACTGGCAAAACGGGTAGCACTGCATAGTTAACTATATCAAACATTTTCATTGGCTCATTCACAATGCATGATGAAGTTATTACACATTTTCACTGGCTGATGGCAGACAATGGTGTGATATTTCGCGCCACCAAAAGGTTCGGCGGGAGTTTAGAGCAACGGTTAAGACCAAAACACTATTCAAAGCGGAACTTTCACCGAAGCAGACACAATTTATAAAGGAAATTGTTCAACAATTCAAACACCAGAACTGGTGTGGTAAAAAACACTTCAGAATACAGTTCTTCATGATAGCTGCATGTATTTCAGATCTTCGTTTGTTACTTACACAAAAACATGATTTCCTTTAGTTCTATTTATACCGAAGTCGCATGAACAAATTAGGAAATAGATTAAGCTATTTCTCCATCTATTATCTCAGTCCCTTTGCTTCATTAGCGTTCGTACATTTTATAAAGAGATTGTGAAATCCGTTCTCTCGCTAATTATGGAATGTCAAATCCATGTTACCACATCGCTTATTTCGATTCAATGTTCAATTTGCATATTAATATCCTTGCCAATTCTCAGTTGTCTATAATCTCACATGATGCTATCTTCAGTTGAAGAGCATAATTATAAAAGTGTCAGTTCTATAGTCTCCTTTTCAAGGACTCTCTTCAAACTCAAACAGCAACTCAAAACGCTGCCACTACGCTCCGATCTTTTTGTCACTAAAAATATGGAGAGAGGTCGTCCAATTCTGAAAAACTTACAGGCAAAGGAGCTGAATAAACTTATTGTTGATCGACTTCCACTGTACTCCAATTCCAACGCAAGGAAGAAAATTAAATGAGGGAGACTGCAATGAAGGCTCTATATAACAAAGCAATTAATGACTCGCCGGCCCTTTCATTCGTTCTCCATTTTCTCATTCAGTTGATCAATCAATCAATCAACGATCTTTATTTATGCTCAGTATCGGCCGTTGTACATCGGCTGGCTTACCGAAATGATAAGGGAAAAAGTAGAAGGTTAATTCTAAATGCAGTATTTTAAATTAAGTCTATTGATGAAACTTTTTTTAACATTCAGTGTTCATCTTTGGTTTGACAGCATGACTGGTCAATTTAAAAATGTTACGATGTTGTCAGTCTTACGTTCTGGAGACAGGGAGCTCATCGGATGTAACACTTGACACTTGACTTTTTTGTATATGTGCCTGCCACTGCGCTCCAATAGCTCTTGTGAAGAATATATCATTGAAGAGTACTTCCTTTTATAGTATCTCGTAAGCATGCACTGGACAACAGAGAGTCAGACTCGCTGGTCCTATAAACCGAGAGCCAGTCATAATTTATTATCATGTAACATCGGGCGGCACAAGAGTGTTTAAAAAAAGGATATCAACATTTTTTTATAAGAACCAATAAAATTTTGTTCAGCCTTAGTGTTCCTATTTTTTTTTGGCAATTTCAGGCTCAAAACGTTCTTATTTTGTTCTTATTCTTTGGGCCATTTTAGCCTCAATGTTCTTATCTTAGAAAAATTGTACGTGCTGCGTTTTCGCGCGCATTTTTCCCGCCTGTCGGTGAAGAGCGGCGAGGTTGGATATATTGATATGTCGTGCCGTATCTTGTGTCACTGGTTGAGTGATCATGTCTTTACTTTTGTTTATATATAAAAGTCTCAAAAATTTCGAATGAAACGTTTTTTTCATCCTCAGTTTTCTCTTATTTTGTTCCTAATTGTTAGGCCATTTCAATTTCAATGTTCTTTTAAGTTTGTTCTTAAATAAAGTGAATCGCTTTTTGGCTGAGCTGAGTTTCCCTCAGTTTCTGAAAGCCCTAATTACAAATAAGCTTTTGTTTGGTTTTTCTCATTTTGTCCTCAAAATGACATGAAAACTTACAATATTCTACACGACTGCGTATCCCTCAGGACCAGTCATTTCAACGACTTAAAGGTTCTTAATGTTCCTTAGAACACAAATGAACAAATATACGTTATTGTCTGTATTGTTAAAACACAAAATATATGTTCCATCACACTTTATATTATATTTATATATTATATAGTGTTCACTTACATTTGGCTTACATGTTTCTGACCAAAAAGTTTAAAACTTGGCAAAATATTTTCGGAAAGTATGCAAGAACAATCAGAGTAAAATTTACATTCTTTTTAAAGTCAGTTAAAACTTGTTAGGCCTTTTTCAAACGTTGCACCACTGCCGTGCCGAAATAAATTCAGGAATTACATTCAACATTAGCACGGCAGTAGCACGACGTTTAAAATCATTCGGTACGGCAACTCCAATTTAGTTCGACACGGCAAGTAACTTCAACAAGGTCTGCCGTGCTACACGGCATGTAGTAAGGTGTGGTTTCAAACGTCGTGCCACTATTGTGTTGAACTCAATTCATAAATTATGAAACTGTTTGTTTCGCTTTTTCTGCCTTGTTCTGAAAGTTTTGCTTTTTCTGCCATTTTGCATTTGGCGCGACAGATTTTAGTTCGACGATTGAAACCAATGCCGTGCCGCTTCGAATTATATTTAGTTCGGCACGGCAGTGGCGCGACGTTTGAAACAGGCCTAAGTGACATTTGGCAACGTTTTGTTACTTGTACATTTCGTCGTCGTTTAAATAAAACATAGGGCTTGATTAAAATAAGAATTAAACGACCGTTTGTATCGTTGGAACAAGGTATCCACTGAGACGTTTTCTAAAACAAGTTGTACAATATCAAAAAAACAGAACTGAATTTTAATTGAATAAATCTCTAGAACTGGTTATCAAAAATGATCAATCTTTCTACAGCAGGGTTCGAATTTGAAAGGCTTGGCAGCGTAGAATCACATCCTTAGCGAGTACCTACTTCACCCCACGCCCAAGGAAAATTTTGCTTACACTTTTTAAAAAGGTGAAATTTCAACTGACTGTTAGAAAATATAGACTTGTTAGGGTACCTCAAACAGTTTAACTACCAATGGTCTAATAAGCTATTTTCGTCCAAAGAAAATTTGCTACAGAGAGGGCCTTTTTAGTTCAAGTGTTTTGTCTGTATCCATAATTCCAGTTCAAGTGTTTTGTCTACATCCATACGATTCAATCATGCATACATGTACCGACAATTTCAAACAGCATCATATTAGAAAAAATTGCCGAGAAAACCATGGTAGCAGTAAAGGAAAAATTAGTTCAATAATTTTGTTGTTGACTGATAAGAGACTGAGATAGATTGATTGATTGATTGTTGGGATGTGATTGTCAGCATGTCCGACGACCGTTGTACATGCTGGTAAGTCTGTGTAACCACAAATTCCATATCCAAAATGTCGTGGTAAGAACAAACTCAGATAACCCACTTTAATAATGCGAAACCTAAAGGCAAAGAGAACCAACAAGCTATCGGATGATTAATAACCTCTGATGATTTCCATTGATATTGTAATTACACCCATTTTAATAAGAACAACTATGAGAAACAATGAGGCTGAAATTGGCCAAAAATTAAGAACAAGTTTTATTAAAAAAATAATCTCAGTCTAAAGTTCGGAAACATAGTTCCAGTTATGAGTTGTCTGCTTTTTGTTTTAAACAATTGTTGGATTAAACTAAAAAGAGTATCATTCTATACGGATATTCTGTTCCTTTACCGTATATTATCAATGAAATAGAAACTAAATTGACCATGCAGTGAGAGACAAATGTCTCTTGGTAGAAGTAGCTGGTCTATTTTAAGCCTGGAAAGCCGTGATACGTGATGTGTTTCCGTTTAATTTATTTTCCATTCTGTTTGAATCACTGGCCCAAAGATTGAATGGCTGACTTAGTGTCATTCATCAGACTGTTATTGATAGTGATCCTCTGGAAACGTTTGAATGAACACCTCCTGACTGCAAAGCGTATCTAAAGCAAATTATTCTTACTTTGTCAGCATTATGTGAAAATATACAGAAAGTTATTTGCGACGCCTGGTAAGACCAGTCGACTACAGCAAATTATTGAGATTTAACGCGCCACAGTTTCTTCGCGCGCTAGATCTGGAAATTTTGTTTTCTCGACGGAATCAATAGGGAAATGAGGGACTGCTCGTAGCCTGTAATCCCAGCAACTCAAAAGAAACATAGATACGAATTTGTACTGGTTCTATTCAAAAACAAAAAAAGAAAAAGCGATATAAATCACTGAAATGGTGACCAAGGCGAACAAATTTTACTCTCCCTGGGGGATATCCTTTATAATTTTAATTGGACAATTAGGGTGTGGCGTGATGCGTGAAACCCTTACCCCTTTTCAGACTAAATTATGCTAGTTTTCGCGCCCAATTTCAGATCTGATGCAAATAATTTTACCCATATTCAGGCCAGCACTCTAAAACTGAATGTGCCATATAGGACAATCCTGTACTTTCGTCCCTCTTCCAGATCAAAATGTCAAAATTTCAGACCAAAGTGGCTTCAAAACCAAACCTTTTGGCGCAACGCATGTCCATAGCTCCATGCGAGAAAGTATTCCCCCGGTTTATTTTAAGTGTTGTTAGCATCACAGTGCTATTGTTCGCATATTTCATGTTCAATTTCCTTACTCGAAAGTGTTCGCTCTTAAGATTAGTCGACCAATATATCGTCAGGCGCTAATGCGATACATAGACACCAAATATCGTGCGAAACAAAGAGTCCAGTGCAAAAATGAAGGCTTTGTTCTAGTAAACATGCTACGTGGTTTGTCAGAATACGTGAGGGCGTGTTTGAGTGCTCAAATAGATATAAAAAGAGCTGTGTTTGATAATTATTTCTCAGTAGTTGGAAACAGCTCTTTGTCGTCGTATGCTGCTTTACAGGACATGAAGATGGGGATCAAGATTTTTTTCATTCTGTGTCTTATTCCAGTTATCTCTGCCTTGCCTCTGGAAGATGATATCGATCCTGACTTTGATGAAGTCCTAGACTACGAAACAGGACAAATGGACGGTAATGTTTAAACGTAGCAATTGTTATATACAATTTCTGTAACTAAATTAGCAAGGCATCTAAAACTTATCGATTGCCGCTCGCCAGTTGAGTTTACTATCATTTGAAACAAAGATCAGAAATCGTTAATAACGGCTTTTGCTCTAAGGTCGTTTATCAGAACAAACTGATCGAAATCGTTACACAAGCTCAGGGAACGAATTCCCAGGGGGTTCTCGGGGTGTGCTGACTCGGAAGACTTTGAAAGTTAAATTTTCATTTGTATTTCCCGTGTTTTGACGACATTTACAATAGAAATTGCAGTTCCTAAAATAAGAAGTTTGTTTAAAACAAAAACAAAAAATTAAAACAAAAATAAAATTAAGAAACATTTATCTCAATAATTTTAGCAACCAAAAAAAGGAGGTCTTTGGAAATTGGAAACGAGTTTAAGTTTTTGAGACCTGAAGTTTGCTAACTTTGTTTCGACCGATGATTGTCCTTTCAAGTTGGCTTTTAAGGGATTCAGTTTTTGGAATTGACGCAAATGAATAGCTTTTTTTGATGGTTTGTGAAGATAAAAATTAAAACAAGGAAGTTGTTAGTACCCAGCCTCCTTGCTGGCTCAACCAATAGCAGCAAAACCGTCAAATAGACATTCACCTGAGAAGGTTTCAACTTACGAAGATGTCGAGTACAAAGCAATAAATAAATAAATAAATTAATTAATTAATTAATTAAACATAGGACTAATCACAAAATACAATAGAATTAATTACAGAATACAATATGACTAACTACATAATAAATTAGGATTAATTAAGGAATACAATACTGTACTGAAGATTAATTACAGAACAATAGGACTAATTACAGAATAAAACAGAGTACATTAGGACTAATTACAGAAAACAATATGAGTAATTACAGAATATAATTTAGGACTAATAATAAAATACAAATAGCAGCACGCAGGCGTAGCAAAGCTATGGTCTATCAGTTGCGTAAAACTTCAGTTATGTTGGACGTGACGGACTTACTTCTGACTTGATTGACGTTAAGATAACGTTTGATATAAAGTTTTTATGTACTAGTTCCACCTGACTGTTCCTTTCGCGCATCATTGCACAAAAACAATGACAAAGTAAAACGAAAGAGAGAGAGAGAGAGACAAGAAGTTTCATTTTCACTGAGCAGCAGTTCTCCCTAGCTCGTTTTGTCATCTCCCTGCTGGTTATTGTGTTTAACAATTTTAAAATTTTGATTGTCTAATCCTGCAGAAGCTGGACCTTGTTCTAAGATCGATCCCAAGGTGAGAGTGGACTGTGGGTTTCTGGGCATCACAAAAGCGAAGTGTGTTCTCAAAGGCTGCTGTTGGGATGACACGGTCCACGATGTTCCCTATTGCTTCAACAAACCGGACACCTCCGCACCAGATTACGGTGGGCTAATAATTGTTTGAGCTACTATTAAATATCGTGATAGAGCAGAGTAATTTCGCATTTGATTTTAGTAAACAGGCGATAGAAACGAATTCGGTACATATATATGAACTGGGTTAGGTGTTGAAAACAAACTTTGAATGTATGAAGACCAGCACCATGTCAAAAAATATCAAAAACACTTTTAGGTCATTTGAAGTTGAGATCTTGAAAACGAAATAAAGATGTTTATAATTAGCTTCAGCTCAAAAAAATAGAAAAAAGTGTAGTAAAAAAAGTGTAGTAGTAAAGTTTGCATGAAACTTGGACTACTTATTCCAACTAAACTCGTTAACTTGTGTTTACTGTAATTTTTGTAATTTAACTTTGGAAATCATTATATAAGTACAAATACACAATTTTCTCTTTAAAATAGATTTTAAAAAGTTTTTAAAAATGAACACTAAAGAAATTCATTTTGGTCGAAATCATACCATTTACGAACTTATCTATCTAGGATCCTTAGTTATGATTCCATGATGTAATAACTGATCAGATACACTATAGTTAGAGCAATGCAAAAAGGTAATTCAGTTCAATCGCAGAAACAAAACTTCAAACGCGATCATTTCAGCGAAACAATGGAAAACCAATGAGCCACTCACATGGAACAATGATACGGGAGATGAATATGTTATTCATCACAGTCTACAGGCTCGCACAGTACTAAATCTCTTTGAAAACACAGTCGTTCGCAGAAAACGCGCGCTGTGTACCTTCACAAATACAGTCGTTCGCAGAAAACGCGCGCTGTGTACCTTCACAAATACAGTCGTTCGCAGAAAACGCGCGCTGTGTACCTTCACAAATACAGTCGTTCGCAGAAAACGCACGCTGTGTACCTTCACAAATGCTTTCATTAATCTGCAGATTGAGCCAAAAATCATTTCTTTAATAAAAAATGTTCTTTAAAATACGTTTTTGATGCAAATTTCCACAACCGGAAACTAGTGGCGTCTGCATTAACCTTCCATCGGATATTGACCATTATAAACGCTAGGCAGCCAAAAAGCATGCGCGTAGTATCGGTAAATAAACTGGAATGCTATTTGATTACCGAGTGCCTACACTAGTTAACAGCTTTTTGTTTTTCAACGATCAACAAGTAATAGTTCGATTTCGAGTTCAATTTGATATAATCTGCACAAGGGTACCTTTCAAAGAGCCTTTTCTCAAGTGCATTCATAATGTACCATCGGGTCGTTACAAATTTAGAGAGGATGGTTCAATTCCTTCAAGTTCAAATACTGAATTACAAATATTGAGTAATCTATCTTATTAATTTATGAATATTACGGCTTTTCTCAGAGGCTTGTTCGTCTCGCGATCCTAAACTGAGGGTTGACTGTGGATTCTACGGCGTTAACAAGTCCCAGTGCCAAGGAAGAGACTGTTGCTATGACAACTCGATCGGTGGTGGAGTACCATGGTGCTTTAACAAACCCGACACCTCCCCTGGTTCGTCTTGATTAGCCTTGCCTTGCAATGTATTACAAAGCAATGCCTCGCATCGCATTGCATTGTCTTGCCATTATATGGCATTACCGTATTTCCTCTAATAAACGCACCTCGCGTTTATTAAGTTTTGAGGCAATTGAGCGCGGCGTTGATCTGAGAGAGGCGTTTATTAAACAATCCTAGATTTCAACGTATGTATCTTCCACCTCATCTTCATCAAGAAGATGGAATTCTTAAGCGGCCTCTTCTGGCAAACGCAAACGAGAGGTAGGACTTCTCGCTACAACATTATTCATCGCTCTCACACTGAAAAATCGATAGCAATGACTCTCCATGAAGAGATGACGAAAAACTGGAAAAGAAAAACTGTTGCACTTTGATTTAAAATATGAACTCAAGAAGAAGGACAGTTATATTTTTGGATCCATTGCTGTCACCTAAAAATGAAAAATGAAAAACTGCAATTATTCTAATAAAACGCAACTCTGGAGTGTACGGCGTTAATTAGAGGGAGGCGTTAATTAGATGGAGGCGTTTGTTGCTATTCCTGCGTAAAAAAGGGGGAGTATATTAGAGGGAGGCGTTTATTTGAGGCTAGGCGTTTATTGGAGGAAATACGGTATGTTGTATTGTATTGCATTACCTTGTGTTGTATTTTATTGTACTACATTGCATTGCTATGAATTGTAAATTATTGGTTGTATTGTATCGTATTATATTATATTGTATTGTATTGTATCGTATCTTAATGTATTATATTGTGTCCTATTCTATTATTCTTATCCTACTTCATTTCATTGCATTACATTGTATTGTATAGTATTGTATCAAATTGTATCGTAGTCTATCGTATCGTATCCTATTGTATCGTATTGATTGTATTGTATTGCATTGGATTCGGTATTGTAATGTATCATACTATATTGTATTGTATTGCATTGCATTGCATTGCATTGCATTGTATTGTATTGTATTGTATTGCATTGCATTGTATTGTATCGTATCGTACTTCGTTGCGTTGCATTGCCTGTTATTGTATTGTGTCGTATCGCATCGTATTGAATTATATTTGTATTGTATCATGTTGTATTGTATTGTATTGTACTGTACCGCCTTTCATTGTATCGAATTGCTCTGCGATGCATTGTCCCCACCTTCACTACTTTGCCTACCTTCCCTTGCTCTTATTGAACGATTTAATTATCAAGGAACACTTGAATGTGATTTTACTGGGATTTCTTGTTATCGAATCTTCCACGCAGCTGAATGCATAAAAGTTGACCACAACAGAAGAGTTGATTGTGGATGGCTTGGCATCACTGAGGAACAATGTCACCACAGAGAGTGCTGTTACGATGACTCCACTAAGGGGGCCAAATACTGCTTTAATAAACCGGATACAAGTGCGCCTGACTACAGTGAGTAAACACGTGACTCATTGGTGATAGAGTGAATTAAAATAACAGAATGGTTGGGCCAGAGAGAAATTTTAGCAGGTTTCATACGTCTCAAGAATTCGTGGAAAGTCCTGGAATTGTTTTCTTCCTGAACTTGGGGTTAGGGAGTGGGAGTGGGAAGAGGGGGGGAGG
>JANSTQ010162855.1:0-10701 GCA_026167885.1 Bergia puertoricense
TGGTTGGAATTAATATTTGCTCATCGCACTACAGGTCTGTTTCGAAGCAGGTATATATATATATATATATATATGCGTGTGTGTGTGTGTGTGTGTGTGTGTGTGTGTGGAGATGTGTCCTTCCGCTAACGCACTATGCAGCCAGTAGGTCATCAATCAACAAGAACTTCGGATCTAATATGTGGATACTTGCCGCAGTTAAATCAATTTTATAGAAAAAGGTGAACTTCGGCAACGAGGTTTGGTTCATGAATTAAGTCTTTATTAAACACAAATTTTCGTCGACTTCAAATCGACTTCATCAGGCGTTAAAAATTGCAGGGAACTAAATAAAAACGACGAATCCAATGTATAAAAGGCGGATTTGTCATTTTAAACCGCCTTTTATACATTGAATTCGTCGTTTTTATCTAGCTCCCTGCAATTTTTAACGCCTGATGAAGTCGATTTGAAATCGACGAAAATTTGTGTTTAATAAAGACTTAATTCATGAACCAAACCTCGTTGCCAAAATTCGCCTTTTTCTTTTTCTATATATATATATAAAGTGGTAAAGTGTGTTGACACAGATTCCGTAGAGTGATTAATACTGGCGCGTAGAGCTTAAATACAAGTAAAAATTTGTTGCAGTTGCCTGGTGAGCGCCAGCGCAGGAAAATGCGCTGCGTGTGAAACTCGAGTAGCAGAAATTTTTATCCACAAATTGTTATCTACAAATTTTTAACCATCTATGTATCGTAAATTTTTACTTATATATATATATATATATATATATATACTAAATCATGCAGACAGTATTGTTTTGTTCTTTCAGGACTCATCAGTGCAGCTTAGAGAGGGATTTTGAAACTGAACTTCTGGACACTAGAGTGCTCAAACTTAAAAGAGTGACCTATGCTCATTAACCTTTTGCCTTGGTAGCCGGGAACACAAGTGCAATTTCCTGTTATAATGTCACATTTTGTACCATTAATACACGTGCATTTCTCTCGACAGTTGTTGCCATAGTAACCAGGGTCACATGGCTTCTCGCAGTAAAGACCCTGCCATCCGGGAGTGCAAGCACAGTCCCCGGTACGAGAATTACACTTGGCGCCATTTTGACATTGGCAATCGTGATGACAAGAGGAGCCATTTTTGAGTAGTGGACACTCTGTAGGAATTGAAGAGAACAGTCGTTGAAACTGGGGCTAAAGATACCGGATTCAAGGCTACTGGAGTAATGTAATGGGAACTGCTTGGAGCAATCGTTAAACAGACGATCGGCTATCGCGTGCTAGGAACGCCTGACTGAATTCATCATATGACACCATCCTAGAAAACCGCACGCACACAAAATGGCCTCATAATGGCAGCCATTTCAAATTTCAGTCGTTGGTTCTAAAATACTAAAGTATTACCAAAACCCATTATCGTTGAGTACATTTATCAGCCATAATGTTGTGCATGGGTTAAAAAGCAATGTCTTTGTTGAATGTAATTATCAGAACTTGTCTGTTTAATAGTTCATTTTACGAAATTCACTATTTAGCAAAACGAGAAAACAACAGTGATCTTTACTAATCTCGTAATCTCGGGATGGTGCTTTTTGGCAGACCTCAAAACGCGCGCTGAATGGCTTACTCTAAGCACGTGGTATATGTCCGATCACCTGTAACATTTTTCGTGAGTTATAAATAAATTTGTCGTTAAAACCAGCCCCGCGTTGCAAGCTAATACCTTCAAGTTGATGACTCGACCAGTTGAGGAAATTGAATTATAAATGATGTGTTCCGGACTCATTCAAAGAATGCGTTTTGGGTATCCATACATAAACAACAAAAATTTTAAACTGACGTCACAGATCCGTGAAATATATTATTATGCACGGACGAGTTCTAAAACTGTAAGCTTGCTTTCGATATCTACTTATTCATCAGGTTACAATAGCTCATTACTACTTTACAATACAGTTATTGTATTTACGATTAAAAATGATGGCAAAAGCTACTATACTTAAGGTGATACACATTGACCGTATTTATGCAGAGACAACTAAGTTGTCTGAGAAGACTAAGACATCTGAGACGAATTAACCGTCTTGTACGGTAAATAAGGGAGACGAATTGATCGTCTGATGAATTAGTTGTCTGCAGGCTAAGTTCGACTAAAGGATAACGTATAAATCGCTAGTATAAAAATCAGACGCACTTAATCAGACAAAATTAGCAGCCATTTGGCACAATTGCACTCGTTGTACTCACAGAGAGACGTCTAATTCGTCCAGCCGTCTAAGACGTCTCTAGTATTAATAAGGTCCGATTATTTGTTCTTTTTTTCCAGAAAGAAGAAAACACTAGTGCCTGGTTTCTTAGACTGCATGTTACTGCTGAACTGATCTGTTTAAGTTCATCCCGTTTTTATACTTAACAGAGAGGCGCCTAATTCAGCCTCCCTCACCTACTGAGGGGGAGGGAGTGGGAAGAAATAAAAATGTTTCTTCTTACTTTTGTTTATTTTCATTTTATTTGTTGCTGTCATACCCATTAGGTTATAAATAAGAAGGACATATGTTTTGTTTTTCTGATTAGATGTTCTTATTGGTTTTAAAATCAGTATTTTGCATAAAAAATCATAAAACAATATAGCAGACGTGGTTGTTTAAATGAATAAAGTTTTCAGCACTTCATAAAATCGTATTAGGTCCTGACTGGAACAAACGTTTTTTTTAAAGCGCACACTTGTCGACTACAATATTGCATAAGTTGTGTTTCTGTTCGTTGTACTTAAAGCTTATTCTAAAATCTTGAAACCCGCAAGAATTTGCCGAGACTGCGGCACGTGTTACTTATTCATGCTAATCTATGCAAGTAAATTGTTAAATAAATTATTGATTTCAAGTCATGACATAATGTAGTTACTGCCTACCTATCTTCATTTCAGTCGATTGTAAATTGCCTGATTTAAGGAGGGGGGGGGGGGGGAGGGGGTGCATTGATCCCCTCTCTCCCCTCCTGAGAGGGAAGGGTTGGGAAAGTACCACCTGAGAGAGAAGGTTATAGACCATTGTGTAATTGAATTTAAACAGAAACATATATTGCCTTGACTAGTTATAAATAACAAAGAAATTGTAGCCGCTTTTGGTCACTACTTTTGTTTCAATTCCAGAGAAATTAAATCGTAATTTTTTGTGTTTTGTTTTCTTCTGTGCTACAGTTTACCTTAATGTACTGTGTTTAGCTACAGCCTGAGGTGTTGTGCTGTGCTCTATTGGCTGACTTGAATGGTGTGCTGTGTTTCTACTACAAACACCACAGGTGTGTGAAAGAAATATCATTTACCTCGAAGGCACTCATTCCCCTGTTGTTTCCAACCAGCGCAGCACTTGTAGGCCACTCTATACTTCTGTCTGTACGCAACAAGATATTTCCCTCCATACACAGTCCTGCACAGTTGAAATAAAGTTAAAGAAAATTTAGATTTTCAAGCAAAATGGGAATCTAAATAACTACGGGTTTTCTTTTGCTATGATAACGTTTCTGAGTCTGGAGGTTTCGCACTTGGTCTTTTTTATTCGCCTTATCTAAGTCATGAAATGTATCCAGTAACAGTGAAAACACGGTAGAGAACAGAGTTGGGGTCAGAACACAACCTACTTGGTTGCATTGGTAACAGGAAATGGATCTGATGACTCGAGCGTACCACACTCTTGCACTCTGGCCACCGTAACCTTGCGAAGGGATCTAACTAATGAAGATGGGCCCAAGAAGTTAATTCGTTTTACACTCAAGGCGACTACAAGTTTCGTAATGTTTGGAAAACCCAAAAAATCCGCTCTCTATTCAAACTTAAAGATAAAATCAGCCATCCGTCAAGTGTTGTATACTGCGGCATGTGAACTTCGTGCAACTCCGCTTATGTCGGCGAATCTGCCCGGAATTTCGAGATCAGACAAGCAGAACACGAGGACACATCAAAGACTTCCAAACCTGCCCGCCACACTGCAGCCCATCCAGGCCACAGCTTCGAATAAGAAATTCTAATCTTCGCCAGTTCATGCTCTTTTCGAAGAACTCTGAAAGCAACTTACATAGCTAAAGTCGTTCCTAATCTTAACAAACAAGTCTTTTCATTCCACTTTCTCCTGTTCCCCAAAGGGAAAACCAAAAAACACATGGCCTTTTGTCTTGGTGCTGATATAAACAAAGAACTCACTCGCCAGCAACCAAACCTGAAGATACTCAAGTAAAGCGAAAAGATTTGTTTTGCTTTTATAATAATCTTCGTTTAATCTTACATTTTGATAGTGATCTAATTAATGCTGCAAACTTCTCTGGACAGCCGAATTTTTCGAGGATTGTTCAAAGTCCTGCACAATCAAAGGTGTCAAATGATTTGGTCAGATCATGTAGAGGTCCACGTTTTGCTCTTTACGCTTCTTTTGGTTTTGTACACGTCGCATAGCAAAAATTGTATCCACGGTTCCTCTTCTAGGCCTGAATCGACGCTGTGATTCTAGATATATTGAGCTAACGAACTGATCTGCCATCTTAGTTAGGAAAACCCGTTCCAGCATTTTCCCTGCAACGGATTGTTTTTATAAAAAAACATTTTATCACTCTTTTGCATTAGAATTATAAATTTGTACGTTCAAAATATATTTTCAACGTTTTAAAATATATTCTGTCCTTTTTCGATGATTTATAGTACTCTTCAAAAAATCCAAGATGGCGGCCATGAAATCCAAAATGGTGTCTTGTGACATCGTATGACGTCACAAAAAGTTAATTAGATAATTGATCATTTGATAATGCTCTAATTAATTAGTATACCAAGTTTACTTCTTGAGAAAAGTGGCCACGGGCGGTTTCTGACATCCCCCCTCCCCAGGCTTTGGCCGATTATGCTCCTAAAAGTGGCATATTATGCTACTAGCAGTGCTCGAAATTTTGTCAAATTATGTCAAAATTATGCATAAATCCACAAATTTATGCTCCTGATTTTCAAAAATGTGCTCACAAAATGAGGAACTTTCTTCAAATAATGATAATGATAATATTAATAATAATTGTAATAGTGATTTCTTTCTTCTTTGAATTAACGATCTTTTCTTTTCCTTGGACGTGTTTTTTGTTTACAATGGTTCAGTAGAATGCTCTTCTTTGTGGATACTGACTCAACGCAAGCACTGCAGAATAGCTTTCCTTCTCATAAGCACAGGTGTTCATTGGGAAAGGACTGCAGTCGATCATGTAAATCGATCTTTTTGACGTCATTTTTCTTTCCTCTTTCACTATATTTTCCTTGGATCTACTTCAGAGATCGCTCTTTTGAAATTGAAGCTTTCTGTTAGCCTTGATTTTCTAGAACGTCTCCATTTCTTTCGTCTGAATTTGGATTAGATTCTGACGGCTGTGGACAGTGTTAATTGACGCCATGTTGGCGTGGTGTGGCAGTAAATGAGTTAAAGTCTTACGCATTCTTCACGTAATCCCAGACTCACTCCGACCCCCCCCCCACCTCTTCCTGCACCACATGCTACAGACCGCGCACGCTGGATTCTCCAAAAGGAGCCTAGTAACTAGGCAAGTCAAGATTCAAAGTAGCTCCAATATGCATTTCCAAAAACGTGTTACTGAATTCAATTTAATTTTTCATTCTAAATAGAAAATGCACCAAAAATATTCAGAAAATTGAATTTTATGCTGAGAAAAGTGCTAAGATTCCTACTTATGCCTGGTAGTGCCTTTTTGAAAAATTATGCTTTTTTGCTCCAATTATACCAAAACAAAAATATTGTTACAACTGATATTGTTAGAATCAGCAAAATATTGTTAACGTCTGCATAATCATGACTATTATCTTCAATTTTCTTGTGTATTTACAGTCTTTTCCCCCATCTTGCATGTAAAATCTGTAAAGTGAATATGTTACCTTTCGACCCTTTTCCAGCGGTGCAAAAGTTATTTACCCCCCTCCCTTCACATTCTCAATATTCTGTTCCTACACTACAGACCTGTAAACAGTGCATCTTCCCCAGTTCAAAAATCCACATCCTGTAGTTGATCTTATTCTCCTGCTGACTTTATAATACTGTGTAAACCACTCGTTAAAACTACAAAAAACAAAACAATCATTTGTCATATCGGTGTAATGTTGTCTCGAAGTAATATTGTATTTTATCTTTGTTTCTTTGTTTCTCATTTTTACTTCTTGTTGCTTGACTAGTTATGTGGATACACACTGCATTGATAAGTCAAAAAGGATCGGTTAACAATTTAAATGTAAAACACAAACAAATGAAATATCAATATTCTTAAGTGGGAAGTAGTCAAAAGAAGTAAATTCTCAAGCAAACCCCCCCCCCCCCTTCCTTTTCATTTCAAACAAGGTAATCTTACTAAGCATGTTAATTGAAAACTAAAGGTCTCGGACAAAGACAAAACCATAAAAGGGCGTGAGCACACTGTTTAGTATTCTTACTTCAAAAACCTAAACGCAGAAGCGTATTTTCCCCTAAAAGACGACGCCTTCTTCGTTTTGCCCATGTGGGAAACAAACGGCCCTTTTCACAGTTCCTGAAAAGTAGCCAAGCCTTCGTCGGCACCGAGACGAATGTTGATCATGCATGGTTAGAGATATGAAACTGGTTAGCATAATAACAACAATGATTTGTATCAGTGCCAAGTCAACTTCGTGTACTAATATAGGATCCGTGAATAGGTCTATTTCATATTTTTTTTTTCTATAAACATGGGAAGGATGGATTCTCTTACTAACGGAATGGGGATGCCCGTCGTAATTGTTGGGAGTTTAAATCCTGGGTTTTAGTACCACTTAGGGTGTTCAAACATACAACACGGTGCCTCACAGGATATGCCCTGGTCAAATGACAAGAACACCCAACGGAATTGTTCCACAAAATACATATTCCGAACGAACTTAACCTACTGGTTGGCAAACGCAAGGACATTTTTTTTTGCTGTGAAAATTGTTTTTTGCCGGTGACATATATTTTTTTGCTGCAGGTTGTGTTGGGTTGCATGCAGTTTAGTTTGTCGGTGCTAGATTAAAACGTTAAAAATGGGGTGATGCAACTGACTATATTCGGGAAATTTTGTAAATCGTGTATTTAATTTTTTTTGCCAGTGGGACGCTGCGTGACTTTTGTGCCGCTGGCTGGCAAAACGTTAGCCTTTGCTTGCTGGGACTTTTAGTGTTTCAGGCGAATTTGCTGGAAATGTCATTCATAACATTACACACTCAACGTCCCAAAGAAGGATGAACGAATTCCTAAAATAGCAGTTGATGTCGCAGTTGTAAACTATTCTTAGCTTGGCGGCATGCGCCCGGGCATGTGTTTAACCTGGCTGCTCAAATACACTGAAACCATCATCCGTCCGATGCTTTGCGCCCAACCGAGCTACACTGAACCTCAATTAGTCAAAATCTCCAAGCGCGTCTTTAAATTCAATTCTTGACCCCGTAGGCGAAGATAAAACTAGCCTGCATGGCTACTTTTGATGCAGAAAGGGGAAAAAATATTGCTTTTGTTGTCAAGGTCAGACTGGGGAAAGGCGAAAGGGAAAGAAGGGAGATGAGATTTCCGCCACGGAGACCTGGTCCCCTTTTCAAAAGGTACTAAAAAGCCGAAATCGAACGGGTGCAGAGACGTGTAACCCGATGGATCCTCAGAGTAAGATGAGACGAGATATCCTACAAGAAAGGACTACTGAAACTGAACTTGCTACCGCTAACATATGACAGAGAGATAAAGGATTTACTATTTTCTTACGAAGCCTAATGCATATGATGATCAAATGTTTATATACTCCTTTTCCGCTACAGCAACGTCTATGGAAAATTTGTGACCGATTTTTCTCCAACATTTTAGTCTGACAAACCTGTCTTTGTAACCCAGAGAAAATATCGTTTTATATTGTACGCCTTCGTGGTTTTTTTCCATAAAAAGGCATGGCTCTGTTAGTGTTTCTCTTGCCAACTTAGTTCATGACCACATCAAAAAGGCGGTTTCTTGCGATGTAAAAACCTAAGATCAACTTACTGGATAATTGATTTACATCATGCACATCTGCTGGTATGAGTGACTCTCTGTGATTATTTCAACTCAATGAAACAGGAATGATTTCGATGTGTCGTTTCCTACAAACTGTAATTGTTCGTAAAAAGAAAACAGTTTGCCTCTTTCCAATTGGTTTCAATTGGGTTCGTGTCCTAATTACAATTGGACATGAACTGCAATGCGAACCATTCACACTAGCAGTCGTACAAAACCGAGTTAGTTTGCGCCTTATAAAGTGAGCCGCGTCCTATGTAAGCCGTTGTTTACTTTTCCATTATATAAACGGCCCAATTTTGAAGAGATGAATTTATAGATATACGTTCTAGAGTGGAGTCGTAGCTGTATAAGGTCACTTAAAACAAAATTGATCTGTAATTCAGTTGAAATAGATTGCTATCAGTATCAGTTTGATATTCATTTTGACAATAAAGGCCCCATCAATCGATCAATTTGAGAAACCAGTACGCACTACTTACTGCGCCACTGTACACGGTTTATCGGGTTACAAATATAACTGAACAAACTACTCAGGATGCTCTTGACAAACTTACAAATCGAGACTGAACTTTCCATTCATTTACAGCTCAACATAAAAATATGTTCATACATGATTTTCAGATCAGGCATTTAATTCTTATCTATGACCTTTTATCTCGTGATTTTTTCAGTCTTAAAATTGAAAACCAAAAAATACGACCAAATTACCTTTGTTGAAAGGAACACACATTCGTCCCGTTCAGGCCGCCCGCAGCACTCATATATGAAAGACATTGCACCGCCAGTAGGAATGCAAAGACGAAATATCTGGATTTTAGCTGCATGTGGTTGAGCGCTTGGCGATAGTGTTTGTCGTACATGTTTCTTCGCGTCGTGAAAGTTTTGCTTTCAAGGGAAACAAAATATCAAGTTACGTGTCTTGAAATTTGTCAACTGCACGCAGGCTGGCAACGCTTCTTATTATTTTTATGCGTGTGTGGTTCTAAATGTTTTGCGCACGCGTTATGTAGCCTAGACTGTTGCAATGTTTAGTCATCGGACTTTTTAAAATAGTCTTCAGATACTGGTGTTCAAGTCCCGGTGGACGCATCTCGAACTATTTGTTCTTTTTCCTCTCCCTGACTTTTTTCCTTATTATTTCACTCCAAAACGGTGTAGACTTCAATTTAGCTTGTGTGTCCGTGGATGACTAAATAGGCCGATTTTCAAACTGAGCCCAATGAGGGCAGATGATGATCAAGGGTTGACTACCGGGTTAGGGTGAAAAATCTGCTCGTCTCTGCCGAAGCTTTCAGAGAGTTTTCTCTCAGGCTCAAGAGACCTATGGCCAAAGGCGACCTTGTGATGTGTCAAATTAAAAAGAAATGTTGGTTAAAGGTGGCCATGACGCCACGTGATAGTACTTTAACAATACATCATTTTAAAAAAAAATTTAGTACACAGCCTTTGGGTCTCTTGGTATTGAGTTAAAACGCTTTATAGCATGTAAAAAGATGTCATACAACTCTATCACATAATTCCCAACTATTTTTTCCCGCATAAATATGCATTGTTGAGGTTGGACTATGTATGATCCATTTTTCCTTTCCAAATGGGGACTGGAAACCTTCCCTCCTCCCAGTCCCCCTCTTTCCATTCCTTTGTCTCATCGTCCTCCCCCCAACTCCACCTCTTCCTTTCCCTCCTTTCTCTTTGCGCTTGCTACACAGACCTCACGGTGGATCATATCGCAGTTTTTTGAAGTACAGTAGTACGGTATATGTTTAGGGAAAATTACTTCTGGTTGGAAAATGAGCGTTTTCAGTTTTAATTGGCCATTCTACTCTATTTTAGTATGATGTTAATTACTGAAAAGTGGTCAATGTTTAAGGGGCTTTTTTTGTTTCAATTTAATTTAATTCAATTTCTTTCATTAAAGATACAATGGGAAATACTCCACTGATCTGTAAATAATTAGAACTAATTTAAAACAAAATGAATACAACTATTTCAAAAAAGGTTGTCATGGTCAATAGTCGATACTGGAACCGAAAGGAGTTATGGGGGTTCAAGGAGCACACACATGGACCTTGCATAATGTAGAGTGAAGGTTCATCATAATGCCAGGGCCATACAGTGACGACCTTTGCTGGCATTGTGCAGCTTCTCCGTGATCTACGTCTGTTCGTAAAGAACGGAACATCTGGGGGAGTTTGTCCTGTTTGTCTGTAATCTAGAAGAAAAGTATTGATGTTTGATACATTAAACTTTGTAGCAAAGGTTTATTTTAATCATCTTTCTACCCAATCAAAACAAGATCAATTTTGAATCTATGCAGTAATTGAGCCAAAACATTCCTGTGAAGAAATAATGAAGTGCTAAAAAACAAAATCCGTGCAAGAAATGCTTATTAATAAGCACGTGCACTGGCGCTTTCACGGACTGATGAAACCGTTCAATTTTGAGTTCGGTAATGGCTAAATTTCCGTACTCCCCCATACTTAATTATGCATGCAGAGCTATTGTAAACAGCAAACAATAGGTTAGCACCTACGTCGGTACTCATCCGTGCATAAATACTAGTATAGTCTTTTCTAAAAACGCGTAAAATCGGGCAAAATTTTATTTTGAGACGTTTAAATGTTGCGCAGTAATCCCCACCT
>JANSTQ010162866.1:0-10700 GCA_026167885.1 Bergia puertoricense
GGCTTATAAGCGGAATAAAAAAATCGCTTTTGTTTACTGGTTTTTAATTAAGCTTTAAAACGTCAAACTTTTACAGAAACACTACAATAAAGTATTGAATAGTCACTTTAATGGTAATTTGACAAGATAAAATATATAAATAGATAAGTGGTAACAACAAACTTATTGTTCCACAAATTTTCCTAATTTTCTGTTTGAAGTATTACAGTGTTCTGTGAGAGTGCTCAATATTAAGGAAACAAAGAAAACCAGGGGGTGCTTATATCCGGGGAGCTTATGAACGGATGTATTTTTTTATTTACTGGCAGATGGACCAATAACCGGCTAGGGGGGTATAAAAGGGGGTGAGGGGCTTATAAAAGGGGGTGGGGGGCTTATAAGTGGCAGTTTACGGTATGTGAAAAAAGAGGCAAAAGCATAATCGTAGGAAGTGTTACGCCTAACATTGCGTCATAATACTACATCAAACCTTTTCCTGACTCGGTTTTTGATTCGCTATAGCCCAGGGCCGTGTCAAATTTAATCCTGAAAAGATGTAGAGCAAGGTCATCGGGATAGGGAGAACGGGTAGGCCTGGCCTCCTGCCCGCCCTGGCTGACGGGGCAACCCGCCTCGGTGGGGTACCCCAACGTGATCAAGATAAAAAGAGAGATTACATGAACATACGGGTTACCCCATTTCACCGGGTTACCTCACTTACCCGGGTTCCCCTACCTCCATGTACACAGGCCCTTAAAAATTGATTTTGCCTTTTTTACTTCATTAGCTCCCCTAACAAAATGGGCCTCCCCCCATTAAAAGTTCTTCCAACGGCCCTGTAGTGTGATGCACGATCATTCAGACCTTCTAATCTGATTTCAACAATATCTCGAGCTTAAAATCAGAACTAGGAAACCCCTTCTGTACATTTTTAAAATTATGATTATATAGAAAGAAGAACAATCTTAGGTTTAATTTGCAAAAAAAGAACAATGAGCTTTGTATCTCCCATATGTCAGTGTTATAAAAACCAACCTTATAATCATAAGATTGATGTTTATTGATGAATATAATAGCAATCAACCATTAATTTAGTAATCCCGTGTTTAGTGGTAAATCTTTCCATCAGACCCCTCTCAAATAACACCCCTCAGTTAAAGGAGAAAAGTCTTTTCTCCTTGTTTTTAAAGGGCGTCATCAATGTTCGTGAAGATAATCATCCCAAACCACATCAAATCACACGAGACAACACAAAACACAACCGACGTTAGTTGGGTGAACTTCATTTATCTGGCTATGATTACCGATTGCATTTTTGGGATCAGAATTTACAAATTATATAATTTTATGGCACATTTTCATCAGTCACTTGAATCACACCGATATGGTCCGTAACAAATTACAGTAAAAGTATGGGATCGGTAAGCGTGTATAATATATATCATGACGTCACGCGGCCTCGAACTTTTTCTGAGGCTCGAACTTTTCGGATTGTCTGCCTGTGGGATATCATGTTTTTATAAGGCAATGCAAGAAGCTTAGGATGAACTATACGTAGATATATGCCATGTATGCATGTCACCGAGGGAATGTGGGCGTTATTTACCGTACAGCGTAGTGCCAGAACTAAAAGCACAGTATAGACAGAAACCCAAGCGGTTAGACCCCTGGGACTGATTGCCACGTATCCGTCGTTTATGATAAAGAATGAAACTTATGAGTTGAGGGGGTGCTTATCTCCTTAATCAAAATTCCCACATGATGACAGACGACATATTATCCAATATATGATTTGAGGAACCGCAATTTCTGTTCATAGTAACACAACAATGACCATAGTTGATAAAGACTTACATTTTGGGGGATTTGGGGAGATAATTGCGAAGTCCTGAATAAATGGTTTTACTTTTGGACTGATGGCACTGAAAGAAGTTTTAGTTCCCTACTAAAATTAAGTTTTGGAGTTAGTATTTAATAAATTTAATCTTTAGTGTATGCTATCCAAAGACGGAGTGGCACTGACTTACTTGCTCGCTCGCTTGAATTCGTTGCTTGTTGCGTGTTAACAACTTTTTCCCCATTTAAATCTAATCATCTTCGCTTCAATCATCCTAATCGCCATAAGCTCCCCGTAATGCCCAGAATGTACATGTCCGTAAAATCTCTGTTTTCTTAAAAGGCGTTTTTGTCTAATTTAGTAATTAACTGCTAGCTTTTTAAAATCAGTATTCTTTGAACAAAAATAGTGTAGATAACTAATTTTTGAATGCAGCAGTTTTACATAGAACAACCGCAATTTGTTTATCTTATTTCTTCCGGAAGAGTTGATAAAAACATAAACTCTCTGGTCTCTTATCATTTGTCTTTATTTTAAGCGCGGCTTATGTTAAACATAGTAATCGATTTGAATAGTAAGACGATAAAAATGAACCCGAGAAAAGGCACAAATGTTCTACTGAGGCATTTTATCTGGCCTTTAAAAACAAAAACACTCGTTTTCCTTTTAAAAAGTTTTTAAAATGGCTTTATCTTTTAGCAAATTCATCCCGCAACAAATTTGAAATCGTTTTATACACTAATAATCATTATTTTAAAATTTGTTGTTAAACTTTGGGCAAATTTCTACAACAGCGTCAGTTCTTTTTAAAATGGTTGCTGTTATAAAACAAAATTGTGTGTATAATAGCCGATGTATTCAAACTTAGAATGCCGCTTTTTAGTCAGGGAAGCTCTTTGCCTGCCCGGCCGTCCGTTTTCGTAGAAGACCTAAGAACGGAAAGCCAAGTGGATTGAACATGTTACGACGTTAGTTTCTATAACTGAATTGGTACGGCCGGAGACTCATGAGACTGTCATGTTATAAATCTAATTTCGAGTTGACGAACTCAAAATTCTCTCAACAAACACTCCATTCTCACTCATGAAAGATTTAAAAGATACCGATTGAGGCTATTTCTGGCAGTTGACAACAATCAATGCTCCATCAGACGAGAGCAAATGTGCCATACCTGAGTCCTAGTTTCGTTTTCAAAGAAAGAGTACTCAATGATGGAAGAAGCAGGTTTCCAGATACTCGACAGATACATTTTAATTCTCTTCAAGAAACAACAGGCTGTAAGATGAAATAAGATGATCAGTTGTAAACGTTGCCTTCAAATTTCAATCACAATTTCAGTTGTGACTTGTTTCAGAATATATAGACTCCATGCACTCATGATTGTTATTAATGTAGTTATTCCGTTTCAGGAAATTTTCACAAGAACTGAGAACAAGCCTCAAACATGTTAAAAGAACCAAAGTCGTTAATTCCTTCGCGTGATACTCATTATAATCAGAGATCACTCACTTCCTTGTAGGTATCAATATTTCCTATCAGTCTAAGAAAAATTTCCACGGAATTAAAGTATATCATCAGAACTATTAAAAAACTTTCTTCTCGTCTTTTCCTATCTCACCTCATACAGAAAATCTTTTGTCTTGCAATATCTATGCATACACCCACATATAGGCTAGTGTTGAAGTTCTGCTTGCACCGATGAATAATTCTGGTATTGCATGGTACATGGTAATGAAAAGGCCAAATAAAAATATAAATTCCCGGTTTCTCATCAGAATTTTTTTAAGGAAAAATGCACGCGCTTCATTTTCTATCAAGAATCTCAACGGAACTGTTTACAGTCGAAACACTAGAGCAAGAACCATCTGCCAGTAATCAGCAAACTGAGTTCCGGGCTTAACGTCTTTGGAACATGTCAAATGCAGAAGATAATAGTCAATTGGTTCAACTCTCATCGCAAAAGCGCGTTTGAAAAACTAAAATAAGTGCTCCAGCTATGTTGAGATAAGAGCACTGATGAAAAACTGAGAGTTTTTTCTATTCGGTCTAAACTCTTGAAAATGAAAAGGGTAAACTGCATGTGTTATACCACATCACCTGTTCCGGCTTTTTTGAAACAAAGTTGAATGAGTCTAGGCAAAAAAAGATAACCGCCGGTTTCTCATCAGATATTTTTCAAAAAGAAAATGCAGCGGGCGGGGTTTTATTCGATTAAAACTCTCTACAAGCCGTTGACAATCATTAACATCTTAACTAGTGTACGAAGTGAACATGAATCAATACGCCCAATTGTTATTCAAAATTTACACCAGTGGAAGAAAACGATGATCAGCATCCAATCAGCAGTCATTTAGATCGGCTCTGTTTGAAAGAACGTAGAAAAATAACTTTTTTTGCATTCATAAAGAATAAAAAGTGTAAATGCGGCAGGATATTTTGAAATGCAGGCGCTGATGAGAAACCGGGAGTTTTTATAGTTGGCCTTACTTCTCACCGCGGTAATATTTTGTTAGTCATAATAGCCACGTGCAATAGACCTACAGTTTCATTATCAACAAATTTGTATTATAGATTTCTAATTCAAAACAACGTTATAGTATGATATCACATAACAGTTGGGTGCATGGTAAAACTCAAACATGCTAATCGTTTGCATTTAATTGTATATAATCTTTTTAAATGTTTTAGTTTAATGTTTACTAAGCCACATTGAAATTTACCATTGATTAACGTTCATCAGTTTGTAAACGCGAGCTTCCTATATAAACACAACACATTTGTTGATGGGCAAATATTCAAGGAAAATTAAGTGCACAATTTCGACATCGATTCCTGTTTGACAGTTAGAGAGCATCTTAAAATGTGCAATCTGGCAGGTTTGTTAGCATATATTTCTTTACAATTTGCCACGTTTTCGTCACATTCTATGAAAAATTATCAATAATTTTCTTCGCGACAAGCTGAGCAGTAGAACTGGGCTCATGAGGTTATTAGGATACCACATAATCGAATATCAACCCCAAACACACAATTCAATTATGACATTGAAGTGAAATTTAGCTCCAAATAACCGTTTTAAAACCTTTCTTGAAGAAAATATTTACCGATACCTGATGGGTGTGCTGGCAAGAGGGCGTATAAACAAAGGCTTCTATTTTCCGGAACATCTGAAAACGATCTTATTTATTGTCCGGTCAAGATCTTATCTCCTCACGTTACCTATAAAATGCCAGTTGTGGTTAGCTTGTCGATTACAATCGCCATATACTCGTATCGGACACTGACTTTGAGCAGGGCGTGAGACAGGTTACCGGTTTGTTTGTTTTTTAAAAGACTACCGTTCAATAAAGACAGCTGTTTAAAGACCGCCGAATTTTTTCTCAACGCGTTTCGAGACAAGACCGCCAACACCATGTGCAACACCAAAGTAAGTGAGCTCAATTTTTTTGTCTTATCAGAGTTTCTTTTGAGGGCAGTTTATAATTTTTTTATTGTCAAAATCCGTCTGACACTAAAACAAAATGACATGAGCTCATCCACGATATATAATGGAAATTATACTCCTAAGGTTATTTATGATTATCAACATTTGTGAATTATTTTGATATTTTAATCTAGAATTTGTAGCCACAAAGGTGACACAAGCATGACGCAAGCGTGACGCAAGAGCTTTTTAAAAAGCTCTTTATAAATATGTTCACTAAACATAGACACAAAGGTGGCAATATCACCTTTTTGACACTGAGAAAAATAAAGCAATGCTTTGTACTTTAAAACAAGTTTTTCCTTTTTTCAGGAATATCTTTTAAAAACGCAACTGCAAAAAAAATTGAAAAATTCAACTTCCAAACAGTGGGACAATCTGTCTCCCGAAAAAGCCACAGCTGCTTCTCTTGACTCTTGAATCTATCAGCACTAACCACACCGAAAGTTCACTCCTCAGAGATTAAAGTTTTGTTGAAATATCATAACGCAATAACTCTGGCCCAGTTTTTATTAGAAATAATCCTGTGGGTTTCGAATCTTCATCTACGGTTGCTTTTTCTTCCATATATTTTGGCTTCACTAATTTACCTTTCTCATTTTGTCTCTTTTCTTCACAGGTAAGAGTTTTAGTAACTGTCCTATGCATTGTGTCTCTAGTCAGAGTAGGATCTATACGGATACAGGACAAAGATCCCGGGGCCGGTGTACATAAGAAAATGGCAGCAATAGCTCCCAGACGATCGTCGACACGGAGCAAAAGCCCTGGGCGGCGGGAGGCACAAACCAAGCAATCTGGGCAAGAGATCAATGCTTACTTCTCAGGAAAACTTTCCCCACCTGCATACTCGTCTACGGGTCCAGTCAGCTCAAAACAGAAAAAATCACTCAAACTGGCAACTTCAAAGTAAGTTTTGTCAAGTTAAAACAGAATACACCGTTTCTTTTTTTATAAGATTAGCGGTGTTCTAGTTTGAAATTTGGTAGTTCCTCGCTCTCTGAATTCTCTGCCATTTCGATAAGAAAAACTACCAAACCGGCATTGTATATAAACGCACTGCAACGTGTCTATGTACAAAATTAAAACACGCTACCTAGCCAATCAGAGCGCGCGTTATATCTGATTTATTTTATAAAGAATGTTTTGTCATGTAAAAGTCGACTGACTTCTTTTCCCGTCGAAACAGTCGAATGTTCAAAAGTTTACAATAGAATGGTTTCATTTCGAGAAAAGGAGTAAAATGTACAGAATTGAAACATTTTAGAAGTGTAAGCCTGAGCATGATTCTTAGAAAATTCTTATTTTTCAGGGATTTTGAGCCTCATGATTCTTATAAAAAAAGAAACAGGACAAGTGTACACGCTGCATGTCGGTTTTGGCGCTTTTCTTTGTCGCTCACATATATATTGCTTGACAAAAAGTTTGTTTTACGATGTATAAACGTAATGATGAAACAAAGGAGGGGTGACAACCTTCTGACGTAGTTGTAGACGATCGCAAACAGCCTCGTTGCAATATACCACGGCCACTATCTTCGTCACCTAACAGAACCAGAAATAATCAAGTTCCCTGATCTTTCTACTTTATATACTGCAACCTTCGTGAATAAATTTCATCATCACAAATTGCCATCTACTTCTGATAATTATTTTACTTCTACTAATAAAACACATAACTATACTTGCCCCTAAGCAATCATATTCATTGCCAAAAACTAGCACTATAACTTTGGAATATTTCAAGATTAGATACCAGGGGCCTAGAATTTGGAATTCTATTTCTTGATGAAACTGATAAAAAGTTATCTGATTTTCAATCGAAGAAGAAACTCGAAATACATATTATTGACTCATACTAAGCCGGTTCGCTTCTAATCTTAGTCATTATTAGAGTTATTGTGAATAATTTCGACAACGTATATCTTGTTCCGCCGCACTTGCATTTCTCTTTTCTTTTGTGTGTGTGTGTATATGTGTGTGTGTATGTGTGTGTGTTTCTCGACCGGTAATCACATGAATACTTTATGTTATTAATGTTCGCTTCCAATCTTAGTCATTATTAGAGTTATTGTGAATAATTTCGGCAACGTATATCTTGTTCCGCCGCACTTGCATTTCTCTTTTCTTTTGTGTGTGTGTGTGTGTGTGTGTGTGTGTGTTTCTCGACCGGTAATCATATGAATACTTTATATTATTAATGTTTGCCTGATCCTTCTAGCCTCTATGGTTATTCGTGCAGGCAGTACCCTCAACTATATCTAAAAACTGTAAATTATAATTTATTTATTCTTTCTCTGGGTACAAATAAAGGCTGTTGTTATACGTTGTTGTTGTTGTTGTTGTTATTAAAATCCAGCTCTTCAGTTCCTCATGTCCACAGCTTCACAAAGATTCTCCTTTTATTCAACGACTGATGCTAAACACATACGTTTTCAAACACAACCTTTTTTCTTCCGTTTTGGCCTTCTGACCACAAGTAAACGATAAAAACGATGGAAAACGGGTAAAAACACAGCGAAAAACGATCTCGATACGAAAACTGTGTAGTAATGGATGTGACCTTAGTGGACAGGTCCCCCCCCCCCGGATGGAATGACTCAGTCTTCTAATTCTGTCCAATTTAGAAATGTATTACGGAAATAATATCTCAAGTATCATTCACTTCTCTTTTTTCTTCACTGATTTCTAAATTTGTATTGTATTGCTGTCACATTTTGTTTTGTTTTGTTTATCGTAGCTAGTAATCATGGTAATTAACTGTATCTCGCATCGGAGGTTACTGCATGGAGAAATAAATTTAAAAATAAATAAATAAGTTAAAATACAAATGTACAAGCAAATAAATAAATAAACAAACAAATATAAAAACAAACAAACAAATAAAAGATAAATAAATAAATAATCTGTGATACTGATGATGATAGTGATGATGATCAGTATAATCATTAATGATATTAACGATAATGGTGATGTCGACGATGATGATTTATAATTTAATTTGATTTAAATACAATATTATGTACAGATTTGATGAGTGTGACAACAACCTGTGCTTTTTTCTCGAGGGTTAGCGTGGGAAAACGCCAGTTCTCTCACCCGTGGAGTCATTCAAATCCATGCAAGACGATCACACGTGTTGTTAAACCAAAAGATTACTTCAAAACTTCGGATTCCTTTTTCCCCCGAAGCTACGTGACGACCGATTGTACTGGTGGCAATAGTGCAGGGGACTATCAAATGTGCGGCGACCATGACAGTATGGATTGCGTGACTATACAGCAAAGCATTCAGTTCATACGCAAACCCTCTTCAGATTGTACTAAATGGTATAAGGTCACCATACATAATGTCCCTGTAGCTTGCTCGTGTATGTGGCCCTCGCGTTAATTTAACACTTACTGATATAATTTACAATAAATATAATTATTTATCAAAAGAAGAAGCTATTATTAAAACATGATATCATGATCAAGGGTATAGACTAGTAGAGTAGGATAGTGTTGGTTTAGTAGGGAAAACCCACTTTTTAAAAAACGTGGTACCCACCATCCATGCTTACTTATGTGTGTATACGTATGTGTGCGTGTTTACGTGTGTGTGTTTGTGTGTGTGTGTACGAATCTTCAAACTCTGCCTTTACTCCAGACCTGAAAAGCTGTTTTCTATACCCTATTTCAGACCAGACTGAGGTATAATCGATACCATATATCATAGCAAATTAAACGAAAATTTATGGTTCACAGATTTTCTGTGAAATCCATACCCTTTTCCAGACTAATTGGGCAATAGATATACATGTGATAATAGAGCTTGTAGTCTTGTAGCTCAGTTGGCAGAGGAACTGGTGATCTGTTCCACAGGTCGTGGGTTCGAGTCCCATCGCATTGCCATCAGAGTCAGAGACTTTTTCTCTTTCTTCGTGTACGACCAAATTCCTTTCTACGTCAATCGCTCTGAAGGAATCATAACACTTCAACTTGACACATTTAAAGATAACTATATCTAATCTACAATTACTTAGTAGAAAATGGAATACTAAGAAAAGAACAAGATGGTTTCCGAAAAAATCACTCGACGAATGACAGTGTTTTTACTTTTAAATCCTTGATTGCTAATCATGTTAAAAGTCAACCAAGGAAGAAAAACAATTGACTATTCTCCTGCTTTATCAACATAAAAAGACCTTTGATAGCATTCCTGTAGACTACGAGTACTCCCTAAAAGTTTATCTCTCAAAAGATATTGATAGCGGATGAGCCGGTGCGAGAACACTGGGGCGAGTAGGGAACAGGATAAAAGATGTGTCACTTAGGGTACCAAAGAAGGTTCTCCAATCTACTGTGTTCTTCCTCCTAACTCTTCAGTCCAACCCAAACTGACCGCACTCCCTCTCCACATTCTTCGCCATTTATCCTTTGGTCGTCCCTCTGTCGCCTTCCGGGTGGTGTCCATGCTAGTGCTATTTGTGTATCGTCCGTTCTCTATCTCCTCAATATGTGACCAATCCACTGCCATCTTCCAGATTTGATCAGATCTGTTGCTCGTGGCATTTCCGATGATTTAGTGCCGTTCTCAAAAAGCGTACACGAGGTCTGCAAGGAATCCTAAACAAAGTTGCAAAATATTGCCATAACAATGGAATGAAAGTCAATACAACAATAACCAAATAATGGCTTTTGTAATCAAAGACAAATCAATAAATAATTACATTTAGTGTAAGTTTATCGTGTTCTTTCGCAAATCCCCCGATCTGATTGGTTCTCTCACCATTTTATATTCGGTGATATACAACGATACGCATCAATGCATTCTCGCATGCGCGAGTGACAATGATTTGAAGTTTGATAGCATATTTTTATTTCTTTTTATCAATAAATTTATACTAAAACAATTAAAACGCTTGCTTTTGTTTCCTATGAGTGATGGTCAACTCAATTTCGCCTTGTTGACTATATACTCGTAGAAAACGCTAGCCCTTGTTAAGGTGCGAAGGCAGGGGGGGGCGAAGAGTGCATACGCATCCCGCCCCCCCACTGGCGGAAGAGGTCCGCTTAAAAAGAACTAACTCGGCGAACAAAATGTTAACTTATCAAAAAGCAGAGATTAACTGCCTTTTTTCTTCTTTTAACCACTCCATATTCATTAACCATCCTACTCGTTCACGAGTGATAGCCGAGGAGTATTCTCTTTTAACCACTCCATATTCATTAACCATCCTACTCGTTCACGAGTGATAGCCGAGGAGTATTCTCTTTTAACCACTCCATATTCATTAACCATCCTACTCGTTCACGAGTGATAGCCGAGGAGTATTCTCTTTTAACCACTCCATATTCATTAACCATCCTACTCGTTCACGAGTGATAGCCGAGGAGTATTCTCTTTTAACCACTCCATATTC
>JANSTQ010162877.1:0-20798 GCA_026167885.1 Bergia puertoricense
AGGTGGGTATTAGATAGGGGAAGGTGTAGGGGTAGGTGGATATTAGATAAGGGGAGGGGGTAGGGGTAGGTGGGTATTAGATAGGGGAAGGTGTAGGGGTAGGTGGGTATTAGACAGGGGAAGGTGTAGGGTAGGTGGGTATTAGACAGGGGAAGGTGTAGGAGTTGATGGGTGTTAGATAGGGGAAGGTGTACGGGTAGGTGGGTATTAGATAGGGGAAGGTGTAGGGGCAGGTGGGTATTAGATAGGGGAAGATGTAAGTGTAGGTGGGTATTAGATAGGGGAAGGTGTAGGGGTTGGTGGGTATTAGATAGGAGAAGGGGTAGGGGTTGGTGGATATTAGATAAGGGAAGGTGTAGGGGTTGGTGGGTATTAGATAGGAGAAGGTGTAGGGGTAGGTGGGTATTAGATAGGGAAAGGTGTAGGGGTAGGTGGATATTAGATAAGGGAAGATGTAGGGGTAGGTGGGTATTAGATAGGGGAAGGTGTAGGGGTTGGTGGGTATTAGATAGGGGAAGGTTAAAAGGTTGTAGGGTGTTAGACAGGTACCTGTATGTGTATGTGTCTAAACTCTGAAGAAAGGTTCTTACTTTGAAATGATTTTTTGGCAATATTGTGAGCTGTGAGGAATTCATTTTCCAATTTGGGGAGAATTCTAACTATAATGCAAAATTTTTTGGAGCAATAGCCAGACTTTAAAGCCTTGGAAAACAACTTATCAATCTTTCCGAAAGTTTACACAGAAAAACATAGTCATGAATACTATTAAAACATCGGTTATCAGTGGTGTTCGTCAGTTATAAATTTTTATCTGTTTCATTTATTTGTGCTCTCTTTATTGTCTCATGGTAGTGATTAGACTTTCTAAGGCCAAGTAAAAAATGACCTATTTTCTTATTTCTTAATACTATCCTAAGGTTGTTATAAACAAGAACCTATGGCTGTTTCTTGAAATGCAGTTACGCGTTAGCATTTTTGTTCAGCAAATTTTTCATTGCCGTTTCAGTTAAAGGAAGTAAATTATATCTGGAAGCGATTCTGATCATGTCTCAAATTACACAAATAGTTGCACAATGAGTTACGACTTTTAAAGTTTTGTCATATAATTTTATGGAATGTCAATAAATCAACGAATAATTTCAGAAACTGGTGTAACAAATAATCACAAAATGTAATGCAATCTTTTACTCAGTTCTTTAATCCCTCGGGTAATATAAAAGATGAAATATTTCTTGTTTTTTTTCAGAAAACGAACGGGAGTTTGGTAATAAAAGTATGTTCTAAAGTTTCTCCAAAAGATCAAGAAATATACCCATTTGTAATGAAGCCCGGGATTATTGGCCGTGTAGAGAACAAGCAACGGTGTCTTCATGTTGGGTAACTCTGAGAGAGAGTTTTCATGCAGTTTCACTTTGAAACTTGTTTGCATCAGTACATTAGTTGTGCATTAACATAACAAGCCAGTTTTTCCGAAGTGAAAACAAACTTCAGAACATTTTACTGATCTCACTATTCGATAGTGATAATGCACTTTAAAAATAGAAGAGTTAGAAAAGCTTTCAGAAACATTCGCTGATTCACAAACCAAGTTTCGCTGCAAAGAAATGAGTAAGTGAAGCGAGCTTAATGTCCACAATTTCAGATCTCCGATCCGGCGCGGCTAGAAGCTTAACTACAACTAATACAACTAGTCAACCAATTTCCTAACCTTTCACACAGGTGGCAAGTACAAGTGCAATTCACCTTTATTTCTGTGCAGTTTATTCTCGCAGTGTCATTCCAAAATTTCAAATTTCTCAGATTCAGTGCGCAGCCATTTTTGCGCACAGAAGGTCTGGGTTCCCCAGATCGAGACTGAACACAAACCAATAGCGTTGTGTTATCAGATCAAGACTGCAGTTTGAACCAATGAGAGAAGGGAACATAGGTGGGGTATTATAAAACCTTTCACGGGAAAATTGTTCTTCCTTGTCTCGCCGACTTTCTCGCTGACCTTGCTCTAGAATTTTTGTTTTATAAGTTTATGTATTTCTGTGCACCTGAACGACTTGTCAACCGATATGTGGATAGATTTGCTAAATATGCAATGGCTCACACTCAACAGAATGTACAAGTAGTTATGGAATCTTTTTTGAGCAAAAAAATTTATCATCTTGTGCAATGGGACCAAGAAGTCAAGCAACAGTTCACCAATTCGTTGTTTAATGATCGTCGTTTTTGTCTTGATGTTCACTGTAATGATGTTTGTATCCGTGCTGTTGGTAGCGCAATCGTTGCTAACTCTGTTCATCCTCTTACAAAACCTGTTAATTCTTACAAATCTTTCAGTTGTCTCTTACGTATTCTTGTCAATCCTGTCCTCGATCCTTACTATTGTCTACTTCGTAATTTTCACATTTCTGCCCGTTCCTCTTCTATCAATTCTGTTGTTCCTATTACTTGCATTTCTTTCCGTTGGGACTTTGTCCTTTCTAAGTATGTTAATTGTATTCTTAGCATTGATCGTAACTTTATCGATCCAGTTCTTAATTCTGTAAGTTATTTTTCTCCAGTTCGTAATTCTCACAGCTCTTCCATTTGTCCTGCCAACTATCTGCTTTGTAAACTTTACATTTCTATCTTCTCTCGTTCTGTCATTTCTGTTCTCCGCAATGTTAACGTTTCTGTCCGTTGGGACTTTGTCCTTTCTACCTGTGTTAAAATTTTCTTTCGCTCGCTTCGTAACTTTCTCGATCTTATTTTTAAAACCGTCAGTTATCTGCTTCTGTATCGCAATTCTTACAAATCTTTTATTTGTCTTACCATATATCTACTATATATTTTTGTCATTTCTGCCGTTTCTTATTTTGTCATCACTATTCTCTCTAATTTTGGCATTTCGGTCCGTTGGGACTTTGTCCTTTGTAGTTATGTTAATATTTTGTTTCGCTCGCTTCGTAACTTTCTCGATCATATTTTTAATTCTCTCAGGAAAAATAGGTGATGCAAAACTGGTTATTTCAACCACCATAAAAATTTGCTTGTATTTTCAATTATTAGAACCAGGTAGATAGGTAGATAGATGAAAACTGATATACATACATCTCCACCCGGGGTCTAAGGTTTGAACGGTAAAAACAGGAGCGACCTGGAAACTCAGATGTTTGAGCCCTCTTCAACCTTGCCCCAATTTTGACGAATCTTAACCCTTAACAATGGGACAACCCGAAGTATCTGGCCTACAACAACACAAAAACAGTTCACATGTGCAAGTTGTGTGTACCAGCATGACCCAGGGCATGACTGGATGACCGATGAACACGAGCTGGTGGTGGTCAGGATTTCGGCACTCACGTTTATTGGAACCGCCTAAATCGTTCAAACTCCCTACGACAGCAAAATGACTTACCTTCCCGCGGTGCTGTCGGAAATCTGTGAACTTTTGGCTAGATGTTAAGTATGTTCATAGAGCTAAAAGCCATTACATTTATTGTGGTTTTTCTGTCAATTTGTCAAGTAATCCAAGTGTGGGAGTAACATAAAAAATAGCTCTTCAAAATGGTGTGATCAGTGTTGTGCAAGTTAATGACTTTCATTTGAACTTGTATGATGAAGTTAACTAAACCTTGATAGCTTGGCTAAAGCACCGACCAAAGTGCTATGGGTTCGATTCCCATTCAAGGCAGTTTCTTTGTCAAAGATTATATAGTCTCTGCGTGTCAGGTGTGTTGTGTTTGGCGGGTAAGAATGGAGTTGGCATGAGGGTCGTTCTTTATGGAGGGGGGGGGGGGGGCTCTGCGGTTTCGGTGAGCTATCTTCCCTAATTCCTTAAAGAATGTTTTTTAATGGCGATGAAGGATGTGATGGCGCCGATCTCAGAAGAGTATAGACCGTTCAATTTTAACAACACGACAAAACCCTGTATCCTCGAGGACAGTTTGCTAAGTCGCTTCCACTAAAAGTTTGACTACTGCGTTGTTTGGTGTCATATTATGAAACAGTGTTCAAGATTTTATTTTTTAGAAAGCATCTGTTGTTTATACCCGAATAAGCTGACAATTACAGAAAATTTGATGAAAATTGGCCTTTAATACACGGTGTTTGAACTTTCATTGAGAAACCTCTGGCCACAATGACACCTGGTTGTTGTGAGGTAAGTTCAAACACGCACAGAAGATCAGTAATTGCGATAATAAGAAACCAAATTCACCACAATAAAAAGTTTAAAGTTGTTTCGGTATTTATTTTACGATAAACAGCAAGTTACTACGATAAAAGTAAAAAAGCTCGAGGCGGTCAAGTCAAAGGTTGCCGTGCGGTTATTGTGATAATCAAAATTTGGAAGAGGGCGAAACACGAGTCATTACTCCAGTTTTGTCTTCCAACTTGCAGCTCGCGGTTAAAGTGTTAATTTACCTTGATTAACGGAGGGCAACCCGTGTGATTAAACGATAATAAAGCCTATCAAATTATTTGTTTAATTAAATTAATCTGATTTTGTTAAAGATAATCGCCCTTCGAACTCCTGTCTCTGACTGTCTCTGGAATCCATGGACGTTGATCATTTCGCCTTATATTTGCTTTTGAATGTACAATCTCTGGAGTAACACCTTTAGATCTGTTGAAGCTGGTAATTATCCGAGTCCAAATTCTCTCCGACAATAGTATTTGGATTCTTCGGATTTTAAATATCTAAAATACCCAATGAGTATCTGTTAAGATGTCGTGAGATTATCTGAAGAGCAGATGTCCTTTTAATAAGTTTTCAATTTGCGGACGTTCTACTATTTCTTTACCCCGAGGCGAAGCTCACCCGGGTTTAACCAGCCTACTGATGAGGCGAAGCTCACCCGGGTTTAACCAGCCTACTGATGAGGCGAAGTTCACCCTGGTTTAACCAGCCTACTGATGAGGCGAAGTTCACCCGGGTTTAACCAGCCTACTGATGAGGCGCATGCTACAGTTTTATAAACTCTGAAGAAATTAAGTTTGTCTCTACCATTCAACAGATGAAGAAAACATTACTTCTTATCGAAAATAAACGATCGATTTTCTTGCGACTTGCCAAGAAGATCAAACAACTGGCGGCAAGTTGCGATCAGTTGGTATCCCCCGATATACTGATCTGTAATGATAATCTTGCAACAGAAAACGCTTTGTCACGTCTCACATCAAAACTGAGTTTTAATTTTTCCAAAAAACAGTGAGCTGAGACATTTTGTATTGACTTTAATAATGCGTCGTTGTTAATGCTGGCGGTTACTGTCATCTCGTTAACAGAAGAATAGCTCAAAATTGAAGAAGAGAATTGAGGACTTCCTCACGTTTCGTTTTCTTCTCATCGGGGATTCTGGTAAACATCTTTAGCAGTTCCCTTTTGTCTTAAAGCAGATTTTGGTACCATATGAAACTTCTGATGATTTAGTTTGTTCTCTGTTTTTGTTCATTTTTTGTTCACTAGTTTATTTGCAGAGTGACAAGCAAAACTTGCAGTACCGTCTGTCTCTCGAGTAAGACAACATTCACTCGTTCAGTTGAAAGATAGTTTTCAAAACAGTGCTGATGTGTCATCACTGACAGACCATGCAGGTTCTTGGCAAAAACGCGTTTCTTTTTAGTTTTTAACATCTTGCCGTAGGGCCGTTTTGTTACATTGCAGGAGTTTTATTTTAAAAACATTGTGAACAGTTTATATCAAGACAAAAGGTGCTAAAGATTGTTACCTCTCACAAAGTTTTGGGTCTTATTATCCAGGATAACCTTAAATGGAACAAGCACATCGAAATGTGCGCCAGCGAAGCGTCGAATCTTCTCCACATTATCCAAGTGCTTTGTCAGGGGGGAGGGGTGGGGATGGTAACACCACATAACCTAATCCACAATATATCACACCCTCATGCACTCTGTTCTAGAAAACCCAGTTGCGTTATTTAGCACAACAGCCTGCCAAAATATCTCTCTGACAAAATCGCAATGATTAAAAAAAAAAAGCATTAAGATTTATCCTGTCTGAAAACCATACAGTCATGCACTAGCCGAGTTCAACTGCCCCAAACTGGACGAGAGACAAGCTTCCCTCCGCAAAAAAAACGATCAGCAAGATCGCGTGTGGTGCTCATCTATGTCGACGTCTCCCCCAGACCAGGGCATGTGCATATAAATATAATAATCAGAAACAATATTTACAATAAGCACTTCCCCACTTTTTACTACAGGACAAATAGATTCAAAAATGACTTCTCCCCCAGCATGAACCTCGGAACGTTTTGTAATATTTCAGTTTTATGAATTTGTAATTTCTTTTAAATCCCAGACCCCATTACTCGAAGCCAACGTACAAGACTTTTACTTTCATTATTTGTGCTTTCATATTGGAACATTACAAAAGCTGAAGGAAAGAGGCTAGACAAAATTTTAGTCAAGATTATTTGGCAAAGTTAAAGTTCTATTCACACATTTTATATGTTATGATTTATATCTTATAAGTCAATATTGAAGGAAGCTTTATCGTTCCTGTGATTCGCTTAAGACATTTGATAGCATTCGCCTGCATACCATCGTTATCGATAAATTAACATTTATTTGGCGAGTTCAGTGAGCAAAATATTTTGCTTGATTTTTCAGAACAGAACAGAACAGAACAGGAGTCAACGGATACCCACCCACCCTCCCCTAAAATTAAACCTAAACCTAACCTCGAGCTTGACTCTAACCTTTATCTGAGGGAGGGGAAGGTGGGTACTTGCTTAGAAACGCTACATTGATACCATCAAGAGGAAGCAATTGATTTACAAGACATTAACAAAATCACGATATTTTGTGACAACCGAGTCTATGATGGTTATGTCTTCTTCCTTTTTATATCACTCTTTTTCTTTAAATTAAATTTGCAGGGTCTTCTTAGGAAAACTCAGTAATGTAACTCCGCCATCGCCATGAACAAGGACTGCGCTTCTTCATTGCCCGAATAGTTTATGGCTGCAAAAAAGCACCGTGCGCGCCGTACTGCGTAATGATTACTCAACTAATCAAAAGAAGAAAGTTTCTGAACTGAATGGCAAATGTAATCGATCTGCTTCCCAACAAAATCATCTCGTGATTAAATTTGATATCTTCGAATATTAAGCCCAAAGTGTTTAGGTTTTCTCAGTTTGCCGTAGAAACTAAACGTTCGTAAACGACTGAGAAACTAATAACAAATCAGCTGCACATTCTGACAGCAACCAAAAAATCAGGTTATCAAAAAATAACTTCTGAGGTTTTTTATTGTCAATATTTATATCAAATGGTCTAAAAACTTAAATATCTGGAGCGTTCATCTTTGATGACGATAGCGGGAGAAAGAGGAGTTTCACCGCATAACAGGTTTTTGTCGGTTCGTAAAACTGTGGAGGATCTATAACAGGGTTTGTATACAGTACACACGATTCTGACGAGCCTGGCAAGCAAACTTGATTAAATCAATAAATGTCGCAATATTGCAACAGATAAAACAATTGATTTAGTATTAGCAGAGACTGACATGACTTAACATAGTTTTCACACACAGTAGCACTTGAATAGTAACTATAACTACGTGTTCTTCTTTCTAGAGCCTTGCTTATAATAATAATAATAATAATAATAATAATAATTTATTGTTATCCCTCTCGGGCTTTTCATAACAAATTTACAGTGAGTTAGAAAAGAGATTTTAAAAGTTAAATTTACACCTACTTTTAAAAATCTAAAATTGTATAGAAAGTATATAAAGGCACGTTAAAGTTGGTTCTGTTGAGAAACTCATTTTTTTGGATCACAAAGGATGATTTGTAGATAAGAAATCCAGAAACTGTTCAGTGAATGGCTGCCTTTCTCTATCTGAGTACAGCTGTCTCCATTCCATATTAAAACATTCTGAGAACGGTTGTTTTGAAGATCGAGTTCTTCAGGAAGAAGAGAGGGTTTTTGATCTCCAACATACTCCATGTTAAATCAAAATGTAACTTTAAACTCAAATCTAAGTATTGGGTAACGAGGAAAAGGATTCTTACAGGTTTGTGAAAAATAGCCGCTTCGTTATAGACATACAAGTAGCATAAATAGACTAAAAAACTACATCTCTTGGATATGAAAAGCAATATATGATCATCATCATCATCATCACCGTTCGTCTGCGGTTCAACCAGGGTTGTTCCGGCAGACGGCAACCAGAATTCTCCAAGCCTCGCGATCTTGTGCAGCAGAACATATTTTTTCTCTGTCAGCTCCACGGAGCCTCTGGAGATCACCTTCGAAATGTAGTTAAGGTAAGTTAAGGTACGGCAACTCCGTTTCCTCGGCCACTCCCTTCGACGCGACAAAGAAGACCTGATTTACAAGTTTGCTCTGTATATTCCAGCTTTCGGCAAGCGCAGTGTTGGGGGGCAGCGGCAGCTCTTCGCCAGTGTATGATACAAGGGTTCAGATAACTGCCAGTTTGTACTGGATTTTAAAATATACTTTCTCTTTATTAAAATTTTAGGGGAGAAAGTGAGTTGCAAGGAGAAGAAATTGCTATTCTTGGTCATTTGCAATTGAGTGAGTTTTACAACTAGAAACATAAGAAAGTCTGCGACGTTAATCCTTACAAAACAGTAAAAATAATCAACACTCTCAAAGAAAAAGTTTCTTTCAAAAGAGGCTCGTTTTAATCACATGAAAAGACAGAAGCATCTATTACATCAGCTGGTATAAGCTAATTAGGGACAATATAGATTATATATATATTGAACTTTAGTCTATGTTGAGCACTCTGATTTTGGGACTGTGCAATACTTCTGTTGTCCCCGCGACAAATACCATTTTGCTGATTATGAAGTGATTGAAGAGCTCACTCTATTGAGTTTCAACATTCTAGTGTGCAGGAGTTCAGTTCCAAAATCTTCCTCTGAGCTGCACTGATGAGTCTGCAGGTTGAGTATTGAACTATACAATCGACTATAGTCTGTATACAATAAGCATCAAAAAATTAATTTAGGATTCGTATATTAAACTTGGGTAAAATAGATCAAGTATAGGGATTTTGTTTGTATCACTGTGATTTGTGTATAAGGAAAATGTATTTACTATTAATGGTTGCCATAAAAATAACTGTAAAAAGATACTCTGTGGTTAAAACTGTTTCATAACAGGCTCTCTAGTTTACGAATGTTACTTTTGCATGTACAGAGGAAGCGGTATGTTATCAGAATAGAGTTCATCCAAACTAAAGTTTTTTCCCTCCCACGCCAATATTTATCGGAACTGCTAAGAACAAAAGGTTGGAGTTTTTAGATGTTTGAAATTGTAGACTGAGTACGGAAGGAAAAATCTTTAGCTTGGATACATTCCATTCTGATACCTTACTGTGCGCTTTGCTTTGCCACACAGAGGAGAAGCAGTTATTGGTCCAGGAGATTATGTAGAGTGTTTCCCACAGTTTGCAGGTTGAAGTGGCGCCATATCGAAGTCCCGGATATTTCTAAGGGTCTGAAGCAGGGATCTTCGACACTGAACAGCTGAGACTACAGTCTTTCTTCTACACTTGTACATATAGGTAGTAATTTATTGTATAGTCGTCTGTTACGCAAAGAAAGGAGTCGGTCTGGAATGACTCTATCTTAGACTTTATTTTTACTGATGTTCATCTCCCAAGACTGAAGGTGAATAAAGTTGTATTATAGAAATTGGCCTCCGTATCCGTCCATCAATAAATAAATGAATAGTTAATGTCTTTTGTGGATGTCTTTAATAAATAAATGTCTTTTATCATTATCATAAATTGAAGCGCTGCCTTATACCTTTTAATTGATGCAAGTTTCTTACTTTGCGTTGGCCGATGACAAACGCAAATGCGCGAGCAAATCTTATCTGATTTCACGGTTGCTCGGCAAAGCTTTTCAAACTGGGAAAATCATTTACACGATTTCGTTTTCAAAGAGGAGATAGCCAAATTGTTTTATCTCTGGAAAAACATTTACAGTCAACATCAGAGGAAGGGCCGCGCGCAATCTCGTGCTTTGTACTTCACCGACAGACCAGATATGAATTGATAGTCAAAAAATTTGATTTTGGCACGTGCCATAATTAATTACGGCTTTTTAGGGAGATTCGAATTTTATTGAGATAAACGCCGTAATATGGCGTCTGCCACATGATGTCTGTACAGTAACAAAATCAGGAATTCGTCTTTTCAGGATATCGTTATATGAACGGTTGAGTTTGATCATAAATTAGCGTTCTGCAGTTAAATATCTTGTTCCACAGAAGGCATTAGTCACTTTTTTCGACTAGTTGGTAAACTCGATGGTTCCAGTTGACTAGAACCATATAAAAGAACTTTTTATGCGATACGGGCCTTACCGCTGTTTATTGCCCGCGCCTCTGCCCAAGACAGATCGGTTTAAAAAGCCTCGTATATCACATTTTACCAGTTTATAGATAATAATTATGGCACTCTCTAAAACAGTACTTATTTTTTACTTTATTCGTTTTTATAGCAATGTTGACTACTGCTTTTATCGTTTAATGTTAGCTGTTGGTGATTCGGACTGGATATTTGACGAAGTCAAAGTAAGATTTCAGATGCGTTTGAGCAAATGAAGTTGAAATGTGGCAAACTGAACACCACAAAAAATTGCTTTAAAGGTCGGCTATTCAGTATTTGTCGCTCTAAAATTTACTGGGAATTTGAAATGTTTTATAAAATACAGTAAAGACAGTAGAGTGAGAAACATAAGGACGACCGGCCTTATGTTTTTTGCAGCAGCATCTTAACTCTAATTGAAACTTTGTCGGAATGCAGAGGTTATTTTAAAAATGCGCGCTTTCATCTCGTTTTGGCATTTTATGGAGTATAGAATGTGGAATAGTTGCGGAGAAAACCGAAATATCTCGCTATGGTTAAGATGATTCGAGTATTGATAACAAGAATATTTGTGAGGTTTGTTAATTAATAAATTTATTGTAAAACAAACATCCATATACTAACAATCAGAAAACTTATTTTCTCCTGTTACAGGAACTACAAATAGTTTCCTAATGAGCTGGACATTTTTATAATTATAAGAAAATAAATACAAAGCACTGGAGCTATCTAAATGTTCGTATCTTTTCTAGAAAAATGCTCTAGCCTTGATCAGATCCGACCAGCGATATTCTAATTAACACCGCCCGATCTTCATTTATTTTCGTGACAAATCATAGTCCCAGATTTTGAGTTTGTTGAAGTCTCTAGGGGTTTTGTTGGTTCAGTTTACGAATTTATCGGCCCGCAGGCCCATATATTCATCATGTAGTAAACTTCTGAAGTTGCCGTATTCTTTGTGGCACCAGCCGAAAAACAAATGAAAAGAAACACCCGTCTTTTTACCAGCTCCGGGGCACTCCGAACATTTTTGCACGTAAATCGTAATGTCCAAATTTTTTATCGCCTAAGATAGAGATACCATGTGCATATTTGAATCAATGAGAAATTAAGGAAGACGAACGTCTTAGAGATGGAATATACAGATATATCAGACCACCTAACTGCAAACTCCACAATTAGAAGGGTTGATTTCATCCGTATGGAAATCGGATTTCGCTGAGAAATTGCCGACCTTTGCAACACTTTTGCCGAATGTCTGTTATTGACGTGTTAGCGATGATATAGCCCTGATGGACTCAACAGATGAATGTGGGCTGTTTAGAGTAAACTTTCAAATTGGCTACTGCGAGAACAAAGTTATTTTTGATTGAATCTGAAATATTTACCAAACTGATTCGCTGTTTAAATTATTGAAAGTATATGTTTTTCAGCCGAACAAGCCAAGTGCTCTGCCTAAAAACCTGCTGGTAGTATTAATTAGAGGGATAATGTGATATTATTATTAATGTTATGCAGAACTAAAAAGAGTTTCGATGTGTAATATTGAGTGGTTAACATTTTAATAGTTTTCTGGTAAAGTTTATTTGAATTTGTAGTAAGCAATTGTCCTGTACAATGCGATGGTGATGACTGTCGGAATACATCAGTGGGAGCTGGGAATGCAGTAATTTTACAAACAGTGGAAGTAATCCGATACGATAAGAGTATGTTCTCCATGAGTTTGTCCTTATCAGTTCGCAAAAGGCACCGAAACACACATTTTTGCTGACGGATCTGTTTTTGAACCATTGGACCGTGAGGTGGAGTTTTTAAAAAAGAATGGTTTTTATCAGCACGCGAGGAAAAATGCCGACAGTAAGGCAACATCACTTTGTGATGGAGAAAAACAAACTTTGCGGGTGGAAGCACAGACGTATTCCAATCCCTTAGTCTTTGCATTTGCCTGTGGCTTTCCTTTTTAATAGTTTTGCATTTTAAGTTTTACTCTGCCGGATAACGAAATGAAGTAAAATGCTAATTGCTGTCTGTTTCTCGTGACCAATAAATGTTAGTGATACATTCACCTGCCGCAGAGCGCAGGTTTCTTCATCTGAGAGTCGAAACCCAATCTCGCGACTGAAGTCCTACTATTAACTTTGTGAGCCAGAGGGAGTGTAGATGTATTCAAGACGTTTTGGAATAAACCCCTAAAACACACGTAATTTGACCTGTAGAGGGTGATGTACTGGATATTTCTGCGTCACCAAATTCGAAGACATCAGTATGAGTTGCTAATATTAACAAACAACAAATTCTAATTTTGAAACAATCTTTTAGTTAGCTATTGCATTTAATAAGCTTCCTGACTTAATCCATTAATCGGAGCAGACAATTGCGTAGCATTTACTTTCTCTATATCAAATGGCGCGAGGGCTACGAAAAAAATCAACAACTATCCACAGGATTTTAGATCAAGTCTTGTTACACAAAACCTGAAACACAGACTTGTCAAAAGATTTTCCAGTACTGTGAACTATTTAGACAAATTAAATCAGGGCAATGTTGTAATATTTTACTTGTGGATATCGAAAGAATTGACAAAAACGTGAAGCTCAAAATGATTTTGTTTGCTTTTGGTTGTGTTTCGTTGTTCTTTAGTTTCAGACCAATCTTGACTTGTTCACAGATTTGCCCGCTAACGAGGAGAAACAGCATCCGCACTAATATTTATTATTATCATAATATTAACCCGACAGTCTCGACACTCTTCGTGGCGGGAAATTTTACATAAGTGAAAATGAGTTTATAATAGCCTGTAACGAAGATGAGTGGTCGTGGCGACGCACTGCCAATTAGGAAATCGACGTCACAAGATATGTTTGCTGTCAATTCTAATGACGCGTGTATTGTAATAGCTTCATAGCGCCTATTGTGTATTAGGGATGTTATTATCTCGGGCTTTGAACCAATCATCCGTGTGCTCAATGGCCTGTCAAAAGCCCGCATAGTGACCTTTTTGACAAGATTTTAGGATAGACTGTTGGCGGTTTACACTCAACTATGGACAGATGGCTCTACGCGGACGTACGAGCGAATTCAGCGGCGCAACAGATGTAAAACTTTATTATCCATGGAGCAATGAGTTCTGACCGCTCTCTCATATGGTTACTTCTGTTCAGTGTAGGTACCGAGTTTATTAGTGGCAAAGTAATAAGCATATGAAAAGTCTTTACCTCACTGTTTAATACTTGCTCTCAACCTGTTTCATTGGTCACTGATTTCCCAGGTCATTCAAGCCAACTACAAGACGAAGAGCAAATCTCTGTTTAGCACTTCACTGAAATGCGGAGAGGCCGTGGTAAGGGATGAATCTTTCAACGCGCTCATCTTGATCTTGCTACACAAACTATTTACGTTGTATGTCTTTCCAATCAAGTGCCCGCTGTCCTCTATTCTTAGCCCATTCACAAATAAATCACTTACTGCATATAATTTTATATGATCATGATTATTGTTTATAGGCACAAAAAGATTTGAACTCCTTCTTGTGGCTTGTTCAGCGAAGTCCACCTGCATATTTCTTCGGCACCATCCATGTCCCATACACGCGCGTGTGGGATTATATTCCTCTTAACAGCAAGCAGGCTTTCGAGTCCAGCAGACACGTGTATTTTGAACTTGATCTTACGAACGAAACCACAATCCAAGCACTGCTGAAATGTCAACTGTTACCAAACAAAGGCAGGCTGAAGGATGTCTTACCTAAAAGACTGTTCAAGCGGTTAAAAAGACATCTCCACTACATTCGAAAGATGATGGCAGTGTGGCTCCGCGACCTCGAAAATGATTTCCAGTTTCGCAGTGGAACTTACGCGTCGTATGCGGATAATTTATACCAGCAATTGACGATGAATTGGGTCAGGAAACGACCAATATGGGTTATGCTTATGGTGAACTCGCTCACAGAAAGCGATATTAAGAGCGGGGGAATACCAGTTTTGGATCAATACCTTGCAAGTCAGGCGCTCAAAGATCAGAAAGAAACAGGAGCTGTGGAGGCCGTGGAAGAACAATGCGAGCCTCTAAATGCACTCAACACGACACAGGTTTGTTTTAAACTTTTTAAAAACGCGTTAAATGTTTTTACACCTCGAAAATTCCCTACTGTTACTGTGTAACGATCCTTTTTTTTCTACAAATTCCTTCCTTGTAGTCAATTAACAGCTAGCAGTTACTTTGTGCACATTTCACTTAAATTTCATTGCAGTCGTCGATATGTGTTGTTCAATTAGGGAATTACGTGTGTTGGAAGAGATACAATTCAACCGGAACGGCGGTTTATACCGGCTAATAACACCCCTTGGAGGCCGTTAGTTTCGTAATTTTCGCCTCCTTCCAATATCTCATCACAAGAGGGCAATAAAAAAATCGTTATTTTTAGCAACACTGAAATGTCTTAGTGTTTATAAATCATCTACTTTTCGCGAAATGCAACCATTCAGTTGGCCTACCTTTTGCCAGGGCAACTAGAAAGACATTATTTCACAAAGAAACCAAACATGTTCTGTTTCTTTCAACAGTATATTAACATTTTAACAATCCTATTTTACGTTCTGAATGCTTAGTTATCAGCAAATTTATGCGTTTTTTTCTGTTTGCTTGCTAATTGAATTAACGTGACTGCCATCTCGGTAAACTTGACAATGTTTTGGCAAAGGCCAGTTTGTAGAGCGGAAAAGGTGCACATGAAACCAAAGTTTATTTAGAGTTCCTGTTTATAAACTCTCTTGACACTTCACCCTTATTAGTTCTTGTAAACTGGTGCTTTTTTTTAAAATCTACAGTTGACATTAAACATAGTGTTGGACTTTTAAAAGCCAAAAGTTATTTTTTTAAAAACCGTAAAATCGCTTCAATGTCGTGAACATATTTAATCCTTGTAAACCCATGTAAAATGTTTTAAGATGTTGTTATTAACTTTGTTTCACGCTGGTTTAGATTTTTCAGAGCGGAGGCACGCAGCGACGATGGGATCAATCAATTTGCTTAAGAATTATGCGGGTTTTCTTTGACATCTTTATACATTCGTTGATTGAATGTTTTTCGACATATTTTAAAAGCACGGCACTAATGTCGCCTTGTGTACATGCGGCAAAGATCTGCTACAAATTTCCGTTTAAACTTTTGATTTGCAGTCGCAGCTTTAATTCTCATCTCCAGCTTTGCTATAACTCTCTCGCAATCTTCGGGGTGAAATTTAATTTATCTTAAGCCCCATTAACAGACTTGGTTCCCTCCCCAAGGCGAGGCTGAACACATTCAGTTCACGTCTCAATGACCTACACAAAACAATCTGATTCATATCGTGTGGATGGGCAGAGCTGGATTTGAAAACTTTTGATTGTTCAGTACAAGGGAGTTTTAGTGATCCGCAGGCGGTCTCTCAATGTCAACAAACTGTTGCTTTAGACAATAGTGCTAATTAAAGCTAGAATTTATTTTCCCAGTAGGCGCTCGGGAAGCCATCGCAGCAACTCCATTCTTTAAATGGGCGACCATATTTGTGTCTGGCTGAGCTTAAAAACCCAATCTAATCCTGAGAAAGAGTTTTCATTGAAAGTGTAAACCGCAAGCATATGCGGTGTCTATGAGGTTTCTTGCCATTTCCTTCTTAATTCTTATTCACCTGTTTTCCGACTTGAATATCTTTTATAAGAGGCTCTTTTGCCAGATCCAATTGACAGCTTAATTAAATATGCAAACAACGCACGTAAAAGTCTTGTCAAAATATCTTAGTTTGACTCCATGCTCTTGAACGTTCTTTTTCATATGAAAATTCTTACGATAATTATTTCCTGTAGAAATCTTATATATTGAGCTCCCTTATTAGAGGTTTTTACGCCATTTTTAAAAATAAGATCGGCCCGTTTGAAGTGCGCATTTCTGCTCTTTATATTCACAACGGAAAACTTTGTTGTTGATGAAAAGACGTGAAATGAATTGAATTTGTAAATCAGCGACATAATCCGATATGGCCTTCTAATAGTATTTTAATAACTTTGTCTGACGGTGTTGTTTAATTTTAGCTGTTGAGTTGTTCTGTTGTCGACTCGTGCTCAACTTAGCCAGCCTATCCACATTATTTCAGATGTGAAGAATTCGTTAATTTCCAAGAGCAAAAAAAACCGCATCGCGTGAAAGGAAATGGCCATACATCAGCGCGGTCATCGTCCCTAATAGGAATTCCACATAACAATGGTACTTTCCTAACATCACTCAAACACATGCAAAGTATTATTGCAGAAGTAGACCTTGCACACTCTCTCTGTCAAACTAAATGTCGGCTCTTCATAATGTAAAGACGCCGTAATTTCTTAACGACTCAGGTCGCAAAATCCATCAACAGGATTTGATATTAACCCCATACGAAAAACCTGCACAATTTGTAATTACTGCTTAGGTCCATTGTACTCAGCTATACTTATCGGTTAAAGGAATTTCGAAAATGTTTCTATGTTTACAAGGATTCATTTTGAAAACGTCTAAATGAAGTGGCCTTTTCCGTTGTGAGTGTATAAATACACGGATGCGCATGTAAGAAAACTTCCGTTTTAATATAATTACGCAACTCTATTAGTCTTAGTTAAATGACCGACAGTTTTTATCAAAAATTCAATTACATCTCAGAAGCAAGTGTTTTTTTAACGTTACATTGTATATTAAACTATAAGCTTAAAGGTACAATTTGGTTTTAATAAATTAGCGTAACGAAGCTAAATTTCCCACACGCTTTGTGTATCACTATATGCATATTACTCTAATACTATGCCTGCAGCACTGGTATTTACTCGTTTTACACACATTTCTATACGGCGTCGAGACTCGCGAAAGGTCAAAAATTTAATAACGTGCCATAAGGTAAGGTTGAATCCCTCTGCATTTTGAATACTATGTTAAAATTATCACGAAAGAGCAGTTTATACACAGGAGTGTTGTATCTGGAGCCGCTCACTCAACAATTTGGTATATCCAGCTTAAGTCTTGCTTTCAGTACTTTCAGAAAAAGTGCATTTGGGTAAAACAGCCTTTGACTTTGAACGTATGAATTGTGATGTAATGACACTTTTCCGAAAGCTTGGGTGCCGACTGCCGGGAGCTTTATATTTTACAGTACAGCCTGGGTTTTCACATTTCGGCGAGCTACGTGCAGTTTTGAGAGTGAAGTATTAGCCATCTTAATTTTTTACTCGTCCGTGGCGTGTGGGTTGAAGGATGCTCGTTTGTCAAATATTTTGCGTGCTTTTTTCTTTAGCTTGTGTCAGGTTGCGTGTTGATCTGATATAGTGAGTAATATATGAGTACTTGAGTTCCTTCACATAACTAGAATTCTTCTTTTAATACTAAATTGAATGAAAATGTCATTTTGTGGACGTCCTGTTATAACGACAACAAAAGCAGTTTTAATACTGACTTTTGAGTTCTGGTGTGAATTATTTGATTAAGCAACTCTAATTTACCTGAAAATGATTCTTAGCAACATTCATCTCTTTTGGCTTCTGCTCTCATTTGGAGTTACAGAAAGATGAGCTATGTTGTGTAAATAGTTTGCAGATATGTCATGAAAAAATAATGTGGGAATTACAGGACTGAAGTACCGCGATGTTCCCTTTGCTATATTTTAAGTTGCTATTAAGAAGTTTAATCTGAACCAACCAGTTTAATGTATCAGGAATGCACAACTTGAAACTGAAATTGCTATTGCACTGAAGGCAATCTTATTAATGTTGCAATCTATAGACATAGTACGAGTTAGTTGGTTATGCAACATAGGAATTACGTAACACCCTTCTAAAGTTCAGAGTAGGTCATTACACTTAATAGCCTGCCTGCCATGCATCCTTCTTAACAATGGTCAAATAATGGGGTTTTAGTTAAAAGTAAAATTTAAGTTTGAATTTTTTCTATAAACTAATAACTAAAAAACTTGTTATACGAACGACACTGACAAAGTTGACTCGAGTTGAACAAGCTTGGTCCAATGTTACTGGGCCTAAACTGTCTGATTTGTGTGTCAGTTTCCTTGTGGAAATTCGCGGTTACTTGTTGTGAACCTTTAAATAACAGAAATAACGTTTGACTTACGATATTTGATGGTGGGGAGGGTATTGCCTTTTCAGCTCATAAGAAATGACACCCTTAGCTCTGAGGTGTAATAAGCGGGCTTTTTTCGTAAACAAGTAAATAGTTTTTTCCAAATTGACCGATTATTGATCACTTGTAGTGATTCCTTCGCTCCACATTTGAAGCGAACCCAGTGACATGTCCGGCTGGATGTCGAATATCTGACGGAGCCCTTTATCAAGTTAAAATTGTGTTCGCTTGTTTTCAAAATACATTTTTCCCGTTCATTCTGTTTTGTAAGACTGAAATCGTTTCAGTCTTTTAAAATACTATAGACAGCAACAAATAGCTCCTCAAATAAAATATTTTGGGAAAAAATTAAAAATCCTCTTTCGTGTTTTCAAGACGTATCCTCAAGTCACAATTTTCATTCCTTATTTCCCCGAGCTTCTTTAAAAAAACTACTCCTAAACAGTTGTAAATATATGTTTTCGTAAATATTATCATTGCAATCAAAAGTTTTGTTGATATTAAATGTAATCAGTTGCCAATTTGTAGTCTCTTGTTTAAGTGTTTTTATGGTGCAGGATTTTCCTTGTTAAACTTTTCGGGTTGTTTATATTGCACTCGCCATTCTATTCCATTTTAGCTTTATTAAAATATCAAATTGTATAGGTGGAAATAAGCAATCATTGAACCAACGATTTCACAACTTCCGTTAAAAAATTTCGATAGATTTTGAATCTTATCTTTAATATGACAGTTTTATCGTATCGAGCGAATATTCAGAACTACTTTTTCTGTTTCGCTTCAGGAACCAGACCAAATATTACTGATATTTGTCTGTTCTCAAAACGGACCACTCCCCCTTAATTCATTAATCAAATTCTCAAGATTAAGTAATATCCGAAATAATTTTTATTTTTATACTTAACTGATATCTACTGTCATAGAGGTTCTGTATTGCAATTACTTTCTATGTTTCGTGTATACGGTTTGATGATTATGTGACAGCTTAATTTATGACGGAAACCAGACGAATAACAATAATGATAATGATGATGATGACGATGATAATTATGATAATGAAATAGTGATAACAGTGATAATGTAATGATAATAATGATAATGATGATGACGATGAAGATGATAAATATCATAATTGTAATAATGATAATATGATAATTGTAATGATTATGATTATGATTACGGTGATGATGACGCTAGTAATAACAATAATAATAACGATAATAAGCCTTTGCGCTTTAAAATAATGCATGCACACACTTTCTGCAGTTTAAACACGAGATGTTTTTACAAGCCCTTTCTGTGTTTAGATTATATCGTAGTCTAAGCTTTGAATGTAGCTCGGAAAGTTAAAATTATTGATTAGAAACCAACCACAAATGTTATAAAACCTGAAGACCAATATGCATCCTTGTTTTGGTAATTGCTATGAAACATTTTAAATGACTTGGATTAACAGAATGAACCACGATATTCCGCATGGCTGCTTGCTACGTTTTTAGTTTTTTTCCTGCACCTTTCTTACTTCAATCCAAAACAGCGCAACTGTTCTGTTAATTGTTGTGATCCAATTTTAGAACCCTGACACACAATCTTTATTCAGTGTTATTAGTTAATGATTTTCACAGGATTTGAAACTCTGGTTTTACATCACTGACTTAGGGAAAACACTGAATACTAGTCGCAGGAGGACATGACGTAAGAGATTTATTTCTGTCCGTTTACAACTTTGTACCGTTCTGATCACGTATCATATTGTGAAAAACTGTCTGGTCATCCACTGTTATTGATTATTTTGCCAACCACAAATCTCTTGGTTCTTGGAGCAAACACTCTTTGCAATAGCAGTTTGTACAGTTAGCTATATTTAAACTGAACTGTATGTAAAAGTGCATAGTAATTGCTATGAGTATAACAAGGATTATGAAGGACCTGGCACATAATTATTGATGTGGTTAACGCTATCGCTTGTTTAGAATTCTTGTCTGCTTGGATCATCCCTTAACAAAATAGCGACGGTTAAAACATAACACCCTCACATTTATTTTGCTTGGGAACTGAGTGCATAGTTAACTCTCGATGGATATCACTTTGAGACCGACGAAAGCTGTTGCTATGGTAACCACGGGAATATTTAGCGAGGCCAACCGCGGGAGCAAACGGTCTGTTACACAAATAACGAATTGCTAAATTCTCATTACTTGTCTCTGTACATTTCTCTTTTATAAGATAGGAGAATTTTGCATTCCATCCAAGAAAATTTAAAGTGAATGATCAATTCAACCATTCGCAAAACTAGACAACTTATTTTATACTGATATTA
>JANSTQ010162878.1:0-10700 GCA_026167885.1 Bergia puertoricense
ATGAATGAATGAATGAATGGATGAATGAATGAATGAATGGATGAATGAATGAATGAATGAACGAACGAACGAACGAACGAATGAATGAATGAATGAATGAACGAATAAATGAATGAATGAATGAATGAATAAATGAATAAATGAACGAATGAATGAATGAACGAACGAACGAATGAATGAATGAATGAATGAATGAATGAACGAACGAATGAATGAATGAATGAATGAATGAACGAATAAATGAATGAATGAATGAACGAATAAATGAATAAATGAACGAATGAATGAACGAATAAATGAATGAATGAACGAACGAATGAATGAATGAATGAATGAATGAACGAATGAACAAACGAACGAATGAACGAACGAACGAACAAATGAATGAATGAATGAATGAATGAATGAATGAATCTATGATAGTTCGAAGCATGCACTGACAAACATATAAATGCGATCTTTTAACAGAATCCAGCGGTGGACACGGCTGATATAAATAATTATTCAATGCCCTTTCAACGCGATGTTCAGTTATAAGATTGATTGTTTAAATTAAGAAAAGTATAATTTTGTTCAATATCTGTTATGAATAATACAAGTTGCTATGGGCTATCAAAGCTGCTAGTTGTATTTATAATACACCAAAAATATGCGTTAATATTTGAAATTAAACTTGAAAGCCAGCATGATTACTATTAACTGAGATCAAGTGTGGTGTTTTGTAATTTATTCCTGTAACGTCTACACGGAACGTCTGTCGTTTTTTTTTAAACTCAAGTTTAACTTTCTCCTGTTTTGTTTGTCGTGCTGTTGTCTTTAATCGGCTCTGTTTTTTAGTAAAGAATAGGCAATGGGTTCACGCTTTGGGACTGCATCAACACCCTTGAAATAAAGCAACTTGGAAGAGCTGATGAACCGTAATTCAAAAACAACCGTTGTAATTGCAAGTTTGTTTTTCACACTTTTAATTTTTTTCAAGTTTTGTCAGAACTTAAGTAAATAACTCCGAATTACTTACACAGAGAAGACAACCGACTGATCTGTTGCGGTTTTCAAACGCTTCTTTTTGACCCGACATAGCAAATGTCATTACTTTAAATATTGATACTACAAAGAAACCCTCGTGATGCTGATAGTTGGTTTATCAGAATTAAATATCACAACAGTATTTAGTTTGTGAAAACAACTTATTTTACATGACAGTCATGCCTAGATAACAGATATTTTTTCATATTGTTCTCTACATAGTTTGTGCTAGTAAACTTGGTACAGTGCTATAAATAGCCAACATTCTGGCAGTTAAAACTTTATTTGCGGCTTATACAATTTTTTGTATACAATTTCTTTGTGTCGCAGAATGATCTACAATTTATCACATCGAAACTGCTTGCAAAACTTTTGAAAAGTATTACCTTATCTGGTCGACCAGCCTCCAGACGATGGAATATCCTGGCATGGTGAAGTGAAGAATATATAACGAGTTTCATTTAACTTTTCTCGAGCTTAGCGGAGTATCATTGCCCAAACGACAGCTGCATAAACCGAACTAAGAATATCTGCTACAGAACAAACTAATTTCAATATTAATCACCGTGAGATCTTACCACCCACTGGCGTTAGCTTGTTTGAAGTTTTTATAGTTAACAAGGATGGTGTCTGTATTCATTCCCAGCCAAGCATTAGCTTACAACGATTTCAAGCAACTACAATATAATACATACATATTGTATGTTTTCAATACTGTGAACAAGCTCAGTACTTTTTTAGGTCGCATAAAGGGAAAGCTTAGCACTTTTTAAAAAAATGGTTGAGCTCACCTATGTTTAATACACAGTATCAGTAAATTGTGAATTTACTGCCGCAAGGAAGCACAGAATAGAATGCTGCTGAGTTTGCTGGCGCTGTGAAATCATTTGATTTTAAAAAGGCACGTTATATATTTTTTTTCAATTTGTATTGAGCTACATATTCAGATGCACTGCGATAAACAGTCACAAAAATCCAAAACAAAACTGAGTTTCCAGGTTGGAAATGATCATAAATTTTTCAAAAGAAGTTAATTTCTTTTTTCGAAAGTATCCCATTTCAAAGAATGAGAATACACATTGATTGTCGAAAAACTGTAGTCGGACAAAAATTAGTTGTTTCATTGCCACTGCCCATTGTACATGTCGACAGGCAAGAAATTAATTCAGTCCATATGTAATATCATAACATAATGTGATATTCATGCAAATGTGAATTCAAACTATAGTAACTAATTACGAATTACAACTCAGACAAACGCCAAAGACATGATGAGTATTTATAAAGATGTTAGAAAAAGTGTAAACTATCAACTGGCATTGTGGCTACGATCCAACGAAGTCCCTTGCATATAGTATTAGATATTTAGGGTATTGACAACCCTAAGGGAGAGCTGTGGAAGTTTGAATAGTTAATAACTAGCCATTCGTGTTTTGGAAACGTAAGAGCAGGAAAATGTAAACTGTCAAAAAATATGGAATGATTCCGAAAAATTACGGATCCTCTTTAGTGTCACGAATCATACTAGAATGAAACTTATTTCCCCAAATTCCACGTAGTATTATGTCAAATCAGTCTTTCAAACCTGGTTTATCGCACTTGGACATTTCCAAGTCATCATTATTACTAATCATGACCGCTAATTATGTACCTGTATCAATATTCCAAAAGGGGCTTTAATGCAGAATCCAGTTTAGATTTAGATATAATAATAATTCCTGCAATTTCATTGGTTCCCATGAGTCGGCGATATTTTCCTGTAGTGACCATGGTCATCAGTGTCCTTCACCCAATCAGAGGGAAGCTACATAGAAATGTCTCTTGAACAAATCAGTCACATAAGAAATATGATGAAACAGCCTTAAACTTAATCTATGTGGCAGGATTTTGAAGTTTTAGGCCAAATGAATTAATAGGAGTGCGGGGGCATTTGTATTCATCGTAAACTGGCGCAGGCGATGGATCTGTCGCGCTTGTAGTTAAGCAAACACGTTATCCTAAATATATGGATTTTCAAAAAGATAACTAACAATTATTCCAGCCAGCTCAAGTTGGGTGTGAGGCCAAAGACTACAATCATTTCACTCTAAAATGTGTGAATGGAATATTTTTTTATTAAATACGAAGTCAAATTTTTATAATTGTGTAAACCAAACGGAATTAAGTATAAAGCAGGAGGCTTTGAAAGTTTACTTCCGATTTTAGGAATCGCACTCATCGTTTTGTTTTTGAAGCAGTTGCTTTTCCATATAAGGCATGATTGATGGTACTAGTTGATAACTATCAGCTGTGAAACCAATCAAAAAGCTAGAAATTCACTAAACAGGGGAAGGTGTTGAATAATGTCGGTTAAACAAGACCGGTCATTATAAGCAATCGCGAGTACCAATCGATAATGTACGTAACATCATTAGCAGTTTCGGCTAAAAACATTGTCTTTCTTCTCTCATTTAACTCATATCCGAGAGATTCGCCACAGCCTCCATTTTGCTTTCTTTTTTGCTGCAATGACCGATATTGCAAGTGGACGCGCTTTGTTAACAGCACTGCTTGTGGTCGTACTACGCTTGTTTTAGCAATGGAAACTAAAATAAAGAGATGTTTTTACTGAGGTTTAATTATTAATCAGTTAGTCTCTTCTTTGTCTAAAACTGATATGAATCATTTGTGTAAATATATTCTTGAGAGCCATCAAAATTTATTGTTAGCTCAAACTGACGAGAAGCTAGAAGTACATTCAAACCGGTTCCGGGTAAAGAGGAAATGGATTGGTTGTGATTCTTTTTTGTTTGATAAACGGTTTGCTTAACTTGGAAATTAAATGTTTGCCTGAATCAAAATCTTTCCCTTGATGAATATGTAAAACAGTATCATCATCTATCTATATTATATCTCCGGACCGTAAACGAATAACTTAAAATAGCACTGACAGGCAAGGAGATGACTTGACTTGTAACCGCGTTTGTAATATTCCATCAATGACTGTTTTCCGTTTAGGGCAAAATGATCTGATAAACGGAAAACCGGGAAAAATATGAACTTATTCATATATTTCCCGTTCTTAAGGAAAAACAAACCTTTGGTAACTGTCGTCTTTTAAAATTTCCTGTGACTGACTTGGTTTAGCTTACTTGTTTGTTTGGATCATAGATTTGTCTCCGCTGAAACTTTTGAAATTATTCATGATTCAATTTATGACTAACACCAATATTCAAACATACTTGATTATCTCAGTCGATGTGCACCGCATCGAAACAATTTCCCCTGTATCTTTTACTTGCATATCGCATAAATATTAGATGAAAATTTCAAATAGACGAAGGCTACATATTTCTGGGCAACATTTGGTAGTCAATAATCGATTTCGAAAAGAATTGTGAGTGACAAACTTGGCAGTGCAGCAAATACATTCCTAAAGATTCTTCGTTATTCCGTCATTCGCTCTCTCCTGAATGTTTTAACAGTGAATTACTCGGAAACCATAAGAATTATTCCTTGGCAGGAAAATTGTCATTACCAGCGCAGCATAAATACAATTATGCCTTGGTGAGGTTTTAGGAAATCAATTTCATCTGTTCAAATATTTTTACAGTTGTTTTACTCAGTTAGTAACTTAGTTCATATTAAAAGTTCAGACATATATCCTAAATTAATTGGGATTTTAAAAAAACTTTAAATTATACTTCACGCAAAGTACAGCTCATATTCGAGTTTATAACTATTTGTTGCGTTGCCAACTTAAAGACTTCAGATTTCAAATTGCCACATATGTGTAAAATTGAATTAGAAGTTCTTAAACAAAATCTTTAAGACCTATATCAGCCGGAAACATTTCCTTCAAGACTTGCGGAGAACTTAGACCCATTTGCTCTCACTTAAGGGAATATTAAATGCTGTAGCTGGCAATGTTTGCACTCTCAACCCTAAGGAAAAACGTCAACTTGGAACCGAACACTTTTCAAAACAAGTAAACTGAGAGGTCATAAAATATGTTTTGGGCAAACTAGAACATTCTCGTTTTTAAAAAAATTCTTTTTAATACTAAGAACAAAGATTAAGTGAGAATAATCTTTCCTACCTTTCTTCTCCTTTTGCGAACTCCGAATGGCAGCCAAGCCGCATTCTTTCTCACAAGCACCAAACCTTAAAGTCCTGTTCATCCCATATGTTTAAAGGACATGTTTACACCCAAAACGTTTGGACAAATCTGCTTCACCTTTCTATATTTTTGTGCAAGCATAATGCTGATACATTTTTGACGATATTGAGACTTGAGAAAAGAGCTCGAGGGAAAGATTTTGTTTTTTCATTATCAGTAATACAGTAGGTAACCCAAGCTGTATTTCACCGCGTTCTAGAAAATCTGATTAGAAAGTGTGTGTGTGGTAAGACATACAAAGAGCAACAAATTATTGCTATTCAATCTATCGTATTTTAATTTATTATTAATGATAAATACACTGATAATAACGTTTGGCGAGATTAGGTTTATCGTGTCCTATCACTCAACCAAAACATGTCAAAAATCCGGCGACAGTTGGCAATAAATACTTTACTTTCACATTTTGAAAAACGACCTGGAACTTGACTTGTCTCCTATTTTACCCACGCAACACAAAAGAAAGTCTGATATGCACGTCAATGACGAAAATGTCGAAAAGCAATTTACTGCGCATGCGTAAGTTGTTGCAGGAAACGAACGCTGACTGACAAAGTTCGAAGATGGCGCGTCAAAATTCTATTTTTGTGGCTAAAGTAAGAAACTTTCAACTTTTTTCAACTGAGTGAGAAAATATGCAATTGACTTTTCAAAGTCGACGAAGAAAAGCAAGGTAAGAGGTGTTTGTGTGATGAAACGCTTGCTTTTCACAAATTGTACATGTTCTTGCTTTTTCAGTTCAAGCTCGTGAGTTTGATTGATTGATCTTCATGTCTCTGGATATGGACACGACAAAACTAGAACTAGTTCTTTTTGGGGCGTTTTTGTCCGTCTCGTTTCTCAGAGCCTGGGTACCATCACTTTATGTCACGAAAGAACCCAAGCAGCAAGAAAAGTCATGTTACCAAAAATCTGTCATAAACGGTGAAGCTGTAGCTTTCTTCTTCTTCAAGAGAAGGAAAATTGGAAATTCCAAGTTAAAAGTACTGTTTTGTAGCCAGGCAAACCGAGTTTCGGTCTCGGTTTTGTCCCTGCATTTTGACAGCAAATAAAAACACAGGATTTCAGGTGGTTCCCAACTGTTTTTCACTGATTGAGTCTGTGCAAAGGGAAGCACTTAAACCCATCACACACTAGCCGATTTTCGTCGGGAGATTCCCGACTTTTTGTCGGAGTCACATTTGTCTGGCTGCACAGCTCATCATATACTAGCCGATTTTTTGTCGGGAGACTCCCGACTTTTTGTCTACATAGTTTATCACACACTAGCTGATTTTATGTCACCGATCTTCTCCAAGTGCATACTGTTCCAGCTGTTCCGCCATGTTGGATTCTTTTTGTAATCTCGCGTGAGAAATAACCTTTTTCCATTGATTGCAGCATATGTTTGTCGCCGACAAATTGTCGGGAACAGCCACACAGTAGCCGACTCGATCCGTCAGGACGTCTGAAAATCAAACGTGTTTAATTTTGCCTAAGAAACTCCGTTTTGTCGTGGCTTGTCGGGAATTACCCCGCACTAGCCGATTTTCTGTCCGCGACACAAATTCGGGAGTCTCCCGACAAAAAATCGGCTAGTGGTTGATTAGGGACCGCCGTGCTCATATAATTGCCAAACTTATATCGAGAGTCGAGGCCTCCAAGCCCTTAAAGTATGTGATACCTTCAAATACAGTGGTTAGACATGGCTATGCTTTACGGTCGGGTGACTTATTTTGTCTTACGTTAAACCTGTTTGCACTTTAAGGACTACGTCTGAGGGAAATTATTTAAAATTCCTATTGTCAGATGTTGGCACCACATTCAAATTTGAAAAGATTAATGTGGTGCAAGACACTGACGGTGCGATTTTTTTAATGATTTTCCTCAGATGTCCTTCTTGTGATATAAAAAAATCTAAAAAAAATTAAAAAATGGGGATTAACAAACACAATGTTTTGTAAAACGCAGTTGAATATTAGGGAGCATTCGAGGCCCTGTCAAGTTTCCAAGGCAAAAACTGGTAATTATACAGCTTTTTAAAAAAGCAGGTTGTTTCGGTCATAGATCACTTGTGCGTAATGCAACTCGTCAATTGACTCGTACTCATTCTGTACACACAAATATGTTTAGATGAGGTATTTACGACCTTTGTACAAGGATGTGTTTGATGTTGAAAACGATCCAATTATTGTCCCGTGAAATCATGCATTCGTTCCAACTCGGAGACTTGCATCAGCCCGTTCGGGTTTGACAACCCACAGTTCATTTCGGTCTTGGTATGTACTAATGTACCATGTATCGGGAAAATACTTTTAGATTCAGTCCCGTTTGTCAGTTTGATTCATCACGATAATAAATAATCAATAGTTAAATATAATGAATAAATACATGGTATTTTATCATGGATTGTTAACAGTCTTTAAATATACATCGATAGAAATGCGTTCAATTAGTCAAAGTTTCGGGTCCAAAGCTATTAAGGCTTGGTTAACTTTCTAGTCCTGTTCCTTTTCTTTATTTTTTTGGAAAATAATTTTTGCAAAATTTCTCGAAAAGTCAAAAATTGAGGACATACCTAAATAGATATAATAAATAGGTGTATTTTGCCGCCTTTGCCAAACCTCGTTCACATGCAGTTGCTTTCACGCTTTTTATCCCTCTATGTCGGGATTGTTTCCAATTTCGCCTCTTTGGGAATTTATGACAGGTAAAAATTTGTAGGTTTACAGTCTGAAATGTAAGACTTGGTAGTATTTTTAAAATAGTAGTAGTAAAACTAATCATCACTCGTAAAATGAGTAAGGCTTAAATATTGCACATTCATTTCCTTATATTCTCGATACTGTCGAGTGACGAATGGTCGTATTTATTTGGCTTCACTGATTAGCTGCCCTTATGTTTTTGTTTTGTAACAAAATTTGCTTTGATTTCTATCGAAACATCGACTTATTATTTTCGTATAAAATGCACTGGACCGTACGGTGACCAGATTAGATTTTGCAAAAGGTCAGTAATCATAATCGCGGACAGATAAGTCAGCAAAAATCAGGCGCATATGTTTTTAGAATATACGTTGCCATATTTGAATTTGTCTTTTGAGATCAAACGATAAGAAAATATGATCGAGAAAGTTGGAAACTAATCTTAATATTTCAACCGAACAATTCAGCCGATGGTTTTAGACACCAAAGAAAACCAATTAATGTGTTTGTTTGCACTAGAATGGTCTATAGAATACTTTGGGACAAACCTTGTTTGCCTAAAAAACTTGTCAAACACACTGACATTAAAACTGACACAAATAATGAAACCTTAATAGCTCAATAGTTCGCTTACCTTTGGAGGACAACAGCAGCAATATGCACCAAAGGTGACAAAAATCAGATCTTTGTTTGGTTGAGATCCCCAATGTTTTCAAATGGAGAATTCGCCACTGATTCAAGGAATTAGGCTTTTTTGGCCTGATGTTGTTCCCGAACAAGGTAAAATAGTTTGTCTTTTGTTTGTCACAACTTACAGTCCGCAATGAATAAATAAGTTGGACACTTTAATGAAAATATGGGACTGAATTTCGTTTTCTCTTCTAATTAGCATTCCTTACATACTGAACACTTTCTACAACATCTGGTCACGTGTCGAAGTGATTGTTCGGGTTATATACCAGGAAATTAGCCGAATATCTTTTAACAAATTGTATATTGACCTTTTACTGTCGTGCAGTATTGCCGTCAGCAAGCCTTCATAGTCAGTTGCAAAATTATCCTTTTCATCAATGTTATTTTGTTTGTAGTTTCGTCAGTTCATAATATTTTAAAACATAATGTCAAAAATAACAATGGGTTGTCTGTGTTATCGATGATATCGGCCGCACACAGATACTAAAATAATAGTTTTGCCAACCAGACGCAATCACACTGTTGGTCATACTTTTAACAGTTTCACTAACGTTGTCATTTGTTCTTCATGTGAGCTTACTTCCTATTTTAAAATATTAATATACATAAAAATAAAATCATTTGTAAGTAGAACAGATAGGCTATTTTATGGTTTTGACTATTTTAGGCAATGCACCTGTCAAACTTCGTACTCTCCACGAGACAAAATACACTCAATTTTCTGCGAAGTGACAACTAAGTTTATTGTGATTTTATTATTTCTAAATTGGAACATTGTTCCTATTTTTAAAGTAATACTTACAAAATTTTCTTGAAGATAATTGCCAGAGCTTTAAAGTATTGTTTTTAGTGAACAAAGTGACCCAGTTGTTTACGGCTGAAGTGACAAAGGTTGTCCCTTATGTTAATTTGAAAATAAACTATAAATCATCGTTTATTAAGGTCGCCAATAGCATACCGGCAATGTTTTAAGAATATGCAAATGTGCGAGTTAAAGTGCCTTTGTATAACCGTATAGCAGCTGGTGTTCTCGAAGAACTTGGCTCCAATTTTGCGCGACCGCTCGCCTAACAAACGTGTGAGCGCGGTTACATGTAGTTCAGTAAGTCCCAGTACTTTGCTCACCTTCTTTTGACACAATGTCCGTGGATAAGGACGTCAAAGCCTGGGCCCAGTTATTCGAAAGCCGATTAGCGGTAACCCAGGGTTAAATATTTAACCCATGTTTGTGTTTACTACCTTACAGACTGATTTAAGCAGCCATTTTGGCTTTAGCAATTGGGTTTCTAAGGAAAACCTTAACAGTATTTCATAAGAACATATTCTTGGTGAAGAAATTGCTCTTTGAATTTTGGCCTAACTCAGGGTTAAAGTTTACAGTACCACCTTGCCCTTGTTTCCATTTGATCGTTGATCGTTGAGGATCGCTGGCGATCTTTGGGCGATCACTGACGATCGCTGGGATTTGGGAGAAAATTAGCAGGGATTTGCAAATTGGTGTGAACCATTAAACCGACGATTTGAACTGCATGCAAGCGTTTTTATCTTGGTTTTGTTGATTATTGACTTTGGGGTCGTGAGGATTTTCAGCCATAACTTGGTTTTATTCAAGAATTGCTTTTGAATTACCATGAATATCTTCTGACCAAACTGAAACGTTTGTACCGCGTCTCTCGATTTTTTTATTGTAATTTTTATGTGCATTATGCTATTTATTCGGTGCATTGTGAGATAGATGGATCGTTGGGGATCGCTGACATGTTTCTATTTGAGATTCTCAGTTAATGGGGACCAGCGTCGACAATCGCTGTGTAGAACTACATTCGGCTCCAGCGATCCTCAGCAATCCAGACTTTTGCGATCATTAGAGATCCGTTGGGGAATGCTATTTGTAAATTTAACTGTTGTAGATTTTAACTGCAACGCATTGCAATTTGACTCAAAACTATATTCAAAATTACCTATACCCTGTGAATTCGATTCAATTGCACATTTTTGATACAATTCATTGATCTATATTATTTTTATGCGTCTTTTATGACTAAGAATATAAAAAGACGCGAGAATTTCACGCCATCCTCGTCCGTGAATGGAAATGAAGTCAGTGGAAGTAGAAAAGATGTCACAACTATTTTGTG
>JANSTQ010162889.1:0-10700 GCA_026167885.1 Bergia puertoricense
CCCACACACACACCACCACCACCCATGGTAAAATCTGACTGCTCTCAGCAAGAAACTTTTCCGCTTTCTGATTATGCGTTTACAAAGCAGATAATACTCAAGATCGGAAACAGATCCATGGATCGTATAGGGTGTTCATTTGTCAGGAAAAAACAAATCGAGGAAGGAAGAAGAGAAGCATTTTATGCTCTCAAGATGTCCGGTTCCTGTTTTGCTACGTATCGTCGACAAGTCGACATGCCCACTGACAGTCACTTCAGTTTGTACTTATAATTATAGTGTGTTAACAAATGACCAATATTTTTTTTTAAGTTGCGTGTCTTTATCATTAGAACAACCACGTGATCATCGTTGCCCGACCAATTTAGTGATTAGTCATTAATTCGATATATGCAAGTATGTAAACACATTTGAAAATGTATTGTTTTCAGATGTACATAACACGTGCTAGACAAAATGTTTTTTCTCTTCACCTAAATACTTTAAGGTTACTTTCGAATTTACGACGATAAGTGATTGAGTAGTTGTACAGGTTCAAGTAATATCACTTTAGTCTTGGGGAATTGAACTTAATTGAACTACAATACAAGTCGACTCAGCGTATCTACCGGTACCTGGGACTGAGTCGGAAAGCTACAAGTCATTGCCTTGAATAACAAAAATAAGTCAGCACTATTTTTAAACCCAGCCTCCTGTCATTTGTTCGTTGCTTTTAAATTTATCAAGCAATACTTAAGCCGGCCAAATATAGAAACAATTTCAAGTCCTCAGAATTCCATTTCTTTTGAGCTGTCCTCTTTTCAAATGCAAAAATGAAGCCAGTCCGGAAAGATATCAAAACTGATCGTGAACTGAATCATCCAATATATATGATCCTCTAGTCCACGTCTTGGTTTTACAATTTTTAATACAGCCTTGACATGTATAGGTTTAGTATTTTCATTAAATGCCGTGTTTCGTCCGGCTGTTTAAAAAATTAGAAGGAAAAAGACAGATTTGATCTTTTGATTCAAAAACAGTTTGAAAAATAAGGGATCAAAACACTGCCACTTGAAAACATACAACGAAATTCTTGGTGACGTGTCACTTCAGTTTTACACGGTTCAGCGAGGCGTAATTATTAATTAACATTTTAAAGGAAATCAGAACTTTCTATGCTGTAGGAATGCGATTCAAATATTTTCTTTTAAAGAACTTCTCTCAAACTTATGATCATATGCCTTAATCAACGTAAACATTCACGAGTTGTTAGTAAGCTGATGGTACTGATTGAAAAGCGCCGGCCGGGTTTTGAATTGCTGATTTGCGTCAGATTCGATTGCACCACACTGATCATAACAAACCCACGCTCTTTGTTCAATCAACTAGCGCGACAGAATTCGCCATATTTCGATTTCTTTTACTATTCAACGTTCAAAAACATTTCAGATTTAAACTCGGAATCGAGATTTAAAAAGAGTCGGAAACAATATGCAAAACCGGTTTGAATATATGCCATTTATTTACTAAAATGCTCCAAACCACTTCATATTTGAAAGCAGGTCGGGGATTCCCCCTACGTCATTGCCTTTGTTGACACGACGACTGCCCCATCTTGCCTGAGTTCTCACGTCTGATTGGTTAATCAAATGCTTTAAACAAAGGATCTGTTTTTGGAACCATTACATCATGATATATCAATAAAATGTCAAGCAAGCGTGGTGCAATTTCTGTTGGCTGTTGCACTGGCTTAAAAGAGGTGTGTGGTGGAGTCGAGCGTCATTTTCTCGCGCACATTCATTCAAATCAAGCTAGATTCACTTGGATCTCTCCAAGTATCAGCACCTGCATTCATTGAACACAGAGCCGTTGAGAAAAGGAAGAAAAGTATTTTATATATCTTGCAGGATGGAAAACCCTATCAAGACAGAGGAATCTGCTCAAAGTCTCCTTGATCTAGAAGACCTGGAAACTTGGATAACTTTTTCAGAGGCTGGAGAGGAGCAAGGATGGGATGGTGAACTGTTTGAATATAAGCAGACACCATCAGAGGAGGAGAGAGTCGTAAGTCCATTCAGTACTTCATCAATTGAAACAGATCATGACATAAGTTGCGTTCCTAACTGGATGACAAATTATCTGCAATTTGGAGATGCGCCTATGGCTGGAGATTTGACGAGCGGCATTGACAGCGCAAAAAAAGTCCCAGCTCTTGACATGCTCGAGTTGGAGATAAACACAGCGACCACAGACGCCACTGGCAGTGAGTTCAGTGATGAAAATCTAAAACAACTCTCGGTGAAAGAACTCAATCGAATGGTGAAACAGAAAGGCTTGAGTAAAGATGCGATCGCAAAAATCAAGTATCAGCGACGCACGATCAAAAACCGAGGATATGCGCATAACTGCCGCATGAAGCGAATCCAACAAAAACAGAGCTTGCAGGGGGAGAACACCGCACTGCAGCAACAAGTGGAAGCTTTGAAATCACAGCTCGAGTCGGTCACAAAAGAGCTTGATGAAATGAAAAACAAGTACAAGCAAATCAAGAAATTTGTGATTGCTACTTGTGCCAACCAGAACAAGATTCAGATTGTTGCTTCGTAAGACCCTGGAACTTTGAAGAGAAGAACTCTTCAATCCTGGGAAATCTTTGTACACAACGCCATGTACATTTCAAAGTGGCTCCACAGCCCCGATGTGTTAGAATTCTCAACGGCAACAGAACTGATGTCCACTTTGTTACATTATAACTCCGGATTGTACAGCTATATACACTTCTGAGCGAGTAACACAGAAATTAACGGATTTGACGCGGTTAAAAGTTAAAACTTACCGCGGGAAAACTTTTACTCGAACGAACGTTCGCCGACGTTTGGGAATCCGTCCAGACTTGTTCCAATGACGTCATTATTTCTTGTACAGTTGTCCGCTGACATTGGCTATGAAGACTCGCACTCAGAACTTTAAAAAAAACAAAAAAAAAACAAATCGAAAAACTGAAAAAAACCCAAAAAATCAAAGTTGAAATTTCAAAAAAGTTTCAAAAAAGATATTGAAAAACAAACAAAAACAAAGCCAAAACAACAAACCAACCAAAAAAAGCTAACTGTGTTAGTTTTAGCTTCTGCTGTGAAAACCTTCTCTAAAAAAAATACAAATGGTTGAAAAAGCTTTAAAGTAGGGATTCTGTAATATAGTGTAAATATAGTTACCTTTGGCTAACATTTACAGAAGTCAGGAATTTGTATATAATTTTGGCAGGAGCATTTTCACAGTAGTAGCAATTTTGAATTTAAATTTAAGTTTAAATCGTCAACAGCAGTGCAAATATTTTGTAGGCAGATAAATGTGTTGGCAAAATTGGGGCTACATTTGATACTGAATGGAAACTATACAGAACATTGAAGTGAATTGAGTTAAATATTTTTCACTCATAAGACAACCATAACCTTTTTTGATAAATGCAGAACTTATAAATATGAAATTCATTTTTAATTAGTTTATTTGATGTTAAACCTCGTTTCATATTTCAAAACCATCAAGGTTTATTAACTTCAAGTCATTATAGCTAAATATATTTGAGGGAGTTATGAAATAAGTTACAGATATTCCAGGAGCTTAAGAAGGAATTTTTATCAGTACTTCAACAGTCTCCAAATGGCAATCTCCAAGTGCACTGATATTCTTATGAGAATAAAGGACTTATGAAAATGTTGTCACTTGCCGAATTTTTTATACAAGTATTAAAACAGTACCTACCTGGCAGAGTAGCAACAAATTTGTTTGATATGGATTTTTTAACCAGTATGGAAAGAAAGTCACTGAACTATGCTTCCATAAACATATTTGTATTCTATCCAACATTTCATTTCAAATTATACTGTAGTTTGTTTTCTGTCCAGCTGTAAGAAAGGTTCAGAAATTAATGCCGTATGAAATACACATTCTGCAACCTTGTTTCTTCATTACCTAGTAGTGCTGAGACATACTGTAGTTACTGTACAGTATTGGGCAGAAACCTTGGTGTCGTAATGTACAAGTGTATTGTGTCACCACGTTATTACCTGTAGTCAATCTTGTTTTTTTCTTTACTCAATATGTTTGTTATAAATAAAATGAAACACACAATCTGTATTCCATCTTGAACAACAGAAGGATTTCAAATAAATGAATCTTTATTTCTCTCAACTTTGAATCATGGTTTGTTTTGACTACCTGGGGTGAAATCTGGGTGAGTTCAGCAGATATTTGAATCTTTCTGGTATAGTCACTGGAGCTGGGGGGTGGATTGGCGCTGAAGGAATTTCGCTTCAACTCGGAACTAGGATGCTCATATCAGTCATGTCTTTTATTAGTATCTCAAAGGAATTAACTCTTACAAAAACTCTGATCACATTTCAATCCTCAAATACTTTCTAGTTTATCTTCCAACATTTTAAATTTTGTCCTACAGCATTTTAGCTAGCTAGTGTTTTTGAGATCATCCTTGAGAGACTGAAGGACATTTTGTCAAGCTGAGTGAAATAGCAGGAGTGAAGAAAAGTAAAGAGGAACTGCAGCCGTCACATTTTTGGCCTCACTTCTCTCAGCTTCTTAGACTGATTGCCCCTGGGTTTTCTTGATTCTTGATTCGTTTTTGAGGATTTTCTTATTGAATTTGTATCCAGCTAATTTCCTTGTTTTTAAAGAGGGTCTGTAAGGAAGGGGGGAGGGCAAACTGTGCACAGTTCATGGGAAATACATGACAATTCATGAATCACACGTACAGGAAATAATATGAAACAACAATATTATGTATAAGTCAATTCCAAAAGTATCAGTCTCCCCCCCCCCCCTCCCCATCCTGGGCAGACCCCTGCGCATTTGAAATGTTTTGGTCAAATTCCCCATGAAAGCCCTTTCTTTGGTCAAATGGGAGTCCTCAGGGGTCAAATGCCCAGCCCCTTGAAGCGGCAAGATCCAGATCGGTTTCTGGAAAACTGTTGGAACTCTTTAATATTGACATTTTTACTGTATTTTATAGTAGGACAATTAAAAAAAGCTTGGAAAACAATATTTTTTCAGCATCAAAATCTGAAAAGTTTCCTGAGATGCATGGCCCAAACCCCCTATAAGCTTATGCGTTTAGAATCCAGTCCGAGTTTTTCTTGGTTCTGCTATTTCAGAAAGGGAAACGTCAGTTCAGTTATATGGAGAAACACATTAAAATTATATATAACAGCCAAACATAATTATTAAATTCATGTAATGTAATTCAAACTGAAGCTTCAGCTGTATCATAAATTGACAAAACTGCTTTTTGTATTCTAAGTTTTTTTTATTAAATTCATTATTATACAACACCACACTGAACTCATGCGGGCCATCAGCTACAAAACAAAAATAAAAACAACGCTTTGTCGTACTTCAATTGATAATGATGAATATTATTAGGATATACGAACTGCTGCAAAGTTGAATTCCAGTGACAGTCAAATGTCCTGGGGATCACAACCTGAACAAGTGCCAAGTTCCCAGCTACCTGGGACTGTCAAATCCCCGGGGATTGACTTAATATAAAATAACCTATTTTTTGTGTGGAAATTTTCCACTTTATACAGGCCTTACTCAGGTGTGTACAATTATTAATTTTTGACATTTATCACTCTATACAAACCTTATTAGGACCTGTACGACTATTAAAATCTAAAGAATATAAAGAATAAATAGAGAATATAGGGAGTTAATAAAACAAAACTTTACTGATACTAGCAGTGCATCTTACTATATTTTGCTTCCTGACTATAAGCACTCCAGTAGCACTTCATGGATCAGCATAAAAAACTCACTAGTAATTTAGTCTCATTTCTTGTATTCCATCTTCATCAGCCTGGGCAAGTACCTGCACCCCAACTATTGGTAATAATTAGTGCTCAATAATTGTGTGTATTTTACACAACAAAATATGATTATTAACAGTCTTGATATTTGAAACTTTCCAACCCTATACTATAATTATACCATCCTACACTATTATTGGCATTTCAAGATTGTTCTGTCCCATACTATTATTCACCCTATACTACTATAATTGTTTTTTACACATTTCCATCCTACAGTATATGTTTATTCAGAAGAGTAGTTAGAGATTCCTTTTGATTTTTTCACAAAAAAATGCCACTTTTGAACCTTATTAGCAATTGAAATCTCAAAGAACATGTTTTGTATTTCACAAAGCACGACAGACATTTCATTACTGAATCACAGGAAATATATCTCTAATCTTACAGATCACAGAAAATAAAAACAAGTAATAATGGATCAAAGAAAAAAAACCTTGCAGACCCTCTTTAAAAACATATCATAAAGTTCTGTCATCCTTTATAAAGTAATAATCTATCTTTCAAGTGACTAGGTGATCCAATTATCTTATTTGCTGCTGGCAAATATTGCCAGTTATTATCACTAAACTGAGCTTTCTTGCTAGCAGATGATTTTTCACTGGCAAAATTTTGCTTGAATGTGTTTTTTGAGAAATAATTTTCTTTTCAAAATCCATGAAACAAAATTCTTTAACAATATATTTTACAATACAATTGTAAATACCAGTACTAATATTATATACAAAATGCACGGCCAAAAACTGATCTCAAAATTTCATACAGACATATCAACTTATTAGGCATAATTATTGCAATGTCGAGAAATGGAAAAAAAGATTTAGAGCCAACTAAATTGACCATTTACAGACATACTAATTTTGCAAGAGCTGTTTTCCCTTCTGAGAGTTTTGCCAGTGAGAATTTTTCCATAAGCAATTTTGTTACTAGTGATTTTACTCTTAAATTTCTTGACCTGAATACAGTAAATGCAAGCTTTATTTTAATTGCAATGTCCTTAGTTACAAAAATCTAAGGGAACAATTCAACCCCCTCTGGCTGTCTAAGAGATTATGATTCCTTGATAGCTATTAATATTACATCCACTGTGGACATTTGTCAATAAAGGCTTTTGCTAACATTAAGGTACATGTGGCAGCTCTTGATCTTCCGCCTGGCATCTGGGACACAACTTGCCATTCTTTATTCTGTTCATTGTAGCACTCTACATCAAATTGATGTTTACCCTCATCATTCAAACCACCAATGATATAGATCTTATTTTCCATTACTGCAGCCCCTGCTAAATGCCTTGGCTCTTGGAGAGAAGCAATCTCACTCCAGGTGTCATGAGCAATACTGTATACTTCACATGAAGCAATAGGTTGATACTCATCAGTGCAGCCACCCATCACAAAGATTTGCTCTCTCAAAATAACAGCAGTAGCACGAGCTCTTTTTTTGTTCATGGATGAAACCATAACCCAGCTGTCACTCCTTTGGTCATATTTTTCACATGAATCCAAAAATTCATATTCATATGCACTGGTCTCATCATTTTCTGTAATAATCATTCCTCCAATGGCAAAGATGTTCACTCCATCTGATACGCTGCATGCAGCAGTACGACTGACTGTCAATGGTTCCACCAGTTCCCAACTGTTCAGGTCTGGGCTGTACTTCTGTACAGAGTTCTGAATTCCAGTATTGGACTGCCCACCCACAACATAGATTTTTCCTTTGAGTGTAACAGCAGTGGAACTTGAAACAGCAGTTGGCAATGGTGCAACAGCAGTCCAACTATTTGTTCTAGAGTCATACCGAGATACATCTGTGATTTTTTCACCTCTGCCGAACCATTGTTTTCCACCAAATAAATACAAAAAACCATCCACTTCAACAGAACTGTAAAATTTTTTATCCTCATTGATACCTGCCAGTTTCCACCAAGTATTTGAGGAAGGCACAAAGAAAACATTACTCTTTGCCATCCAGTTTCTTTCATCTAATCCACCACAGACTGTAATAACTACAGAAAAACTATTAAGACAATCCCTTGGTCTCTGGCTGGAATTACACTGGTCTGATGATTCAGTTAATGCTTTCAAAGCAAATTGCACACAATTTAAGTCACTACAAACCAGCTCTTCCTTTCTGACAGTTGAGAACACAAATTGTTTTGACACATCACCAAGTCGAATGCAACTAAAGAGTTTAGCAAACTGGCCTTTTCTAGTTTCTGGCTTGTGTTTTACCCATTTCACAAGACCTTCGTAAACCTCTTCCTCTTCCTTCACTACAATGTCATCACTGCTCAGATAAAATTCAACTTCTTTGTCTGTCATTTCAAGAAAGTCAGGTAGTTGTAGTACCTCGCTAAAATGCTTCTTGATGAAATCACGGGACCCCTTCTTCAACTCCTGACAATCAAACATCTCGGCAAGACTGCAAACAGAAAGGCAGTTTTCTAACGACAACGTTTCCTTTAAAAACTTTTCGCACAGTCGTTCAAGATTGCAAACACTTGTGTAGTTGGCTGCTTTCAACAGTTCTCCGCTGTTCGATTTTGTCAGCAGAATGTCTCCCGTGTATACGAACTCCAAGAAATCCTCCATTACTGCAGATTTCATTTCTCCAATCTCCACTTTCTCTTCTCCTTTCTCTTTCATGTCAATCGTGAAAAGATTATGAAAATACAAACTTGCTCCAGCGAGAACAGCCCGATGTGCAGGGAATTCCTTTCCTTCCACGATAAGTATGACATCACACAATTGCTGGTGTTGGCGTAAAGTGTTTAAAGCTGAGCTCAGGCTTTTGCAGTGTTCATCAGAGCTATATTTCTTCTCCATATTCCCCATGTCCTCCTCCACCGCCGCCATCTTTGATTTGCGGCCTCGTTTCCAGGAAAAGGACAGACAGGGACTCGGAGAGTGTTGGGTTCTTTTCAATCTGGCGCACCAGTTTGTCTTTTTACCGAACCGGGCGGCAAACGTGACTTGACCGCGCTAGTTGTAGTTATGGAAGAACGAGACGAGGAGGAACTTTTTCCCTATGCACAAAAAAGCCAAATTAGCGCCTGTCATGCAAGCTATTTTCAATCTCGGTCAGTAGTGGCAGAATATAAGTGAATACTCTAAAAGCCACTATTCACCGAGATTGAAGAGAATAATTGTATTAACATATACGTTTACGCCGGTCATTGTTTCACAAATATTACTATCCACCTCCCGGGAGGTGGACATTGATAGCGAACCAATCAGATTGCTTGAAATACCAACGTCACCGAGTTTGTATATATTCATTAAGAGTGACCTTGGCTATTGTCAATATACTTTACACAGTGCATCAGTCCTTAAAAATTATAATTTCCTTATCTCGGTCTCAAAGGCTACAGCTTATGTCAGTGACTGTGGAAGGCTCTTCCAGAGTGCCACAGCTCTCGGTATGAAGCTGAATTTATAGACTTTAGTGCAACTGTATAGTGGAATGATGTGTTTAGTCGCCCCATATAATAGAAGCCACTGGGCTTTTGAATTCCGGATTCCACCCTTCTGGATTCCGGAATCTGCCTCTCTGGATTCTGGATTCCAAGACCCTAAAATGGGTCCAATGGTTTGTTTTTCTATTGGGGCTTCCACTGAAAAAACTCATTTCATTTGGGCTATTCTGACTGTTGACACAAGTGTATTACTGTAAAAAAGACAACACATACCTGTTGGGTGGCACTGAAGGACTACGACCGCTGAGCCGAAGCTCAGTCATTCATGACGTAACACAATTGTGTCACGCAGCTGTAAATTCTCCTAAAGGCGTCTAGAGATTTCTGAAACATGTGCTTCAGTATCGGTGTTATCACTGGTGCCGCCTACTTCAGAGCTCCAGGGTGCATACCATCAAGGCCAGCCGCTTTCAATGTTTTTACACCAGCAAGAACCTTGTGGACTCCCCCTTCGGTAACCAAGATGTCTGGCATTCGAGGAAATTTACGCCTCAAAAGGGGGCTTGAGTCAGTAGTCTCGCTAGAAAAGTTTTGTTGGAATTGATGGTTTAACGTCTCAGATCTCTCAAGATCTGCCTCTGCGATGTGGCCGGTGGATCTTTGTAATAACAATAACGATATCAATAACAATGACCGAAGGCTTAACTTCCCTGTCCAAGGACGGTGTAGCGAAAGAAGGTCATCTAAATATTCAACCCTATGGTCAAGCCGGGCATCGAACACGGGACCTTCAAGTTAGCAGGCTGAGATCTTATCGACTGAGCTATCATCGCACACACAATGTAATGTAATGGAGGCATGGTCTGATTGTCTTTTTGTTGAGACGCGGTAAATTTCCAGAACTAGAATGGATTTTTGTCAGATTTGACATCACCAGTGATGTTGTTGACGTATTCATTACGTGCTGTGTGTAGCGCAGAACTTAGTTTCTTTCGAATTTTCTTCCACTGGTTCCACAATCTGGCACTTTCGGTCTTCTTAAATTTAGCATAAAGTCTGTTTTTCCTCCGAATAAGCCTGTGTAAGTTTGGAGTCAACCAGGGCAGTTTGTCTCTGCCACTAACAAGTTTCGATGGAATGACTTTCTCTATTGATTGATGTAGGGCTTCTTTAAACAGGTTCCAATCCTCTTCAACTGATCTTATATCCGAGTTAGTTTGGAAATATTTCTCGTTGAATTGGCACATTTCTGCACTGAGGGTATCATAGTTCCCCTTAGACTGAGTACAGTAAAAACCCGCGTATAAGAACCTAAAATTTAAGAACCTGTAAATTGTTCGTTTGGACCCCCTTTACATAAGAACCTGTTTTAGCCTAGAATTTGAAACAGGTTCTTATTTTGAGAAATTCAGTCAAACACT
>JANSTQ010162900.1:0-10698 GCA_026167885.1 Bergia puertoricense
GGATGAACAGAGTATAAGGGTCATTATACAACCAGTATACACAAGTTTCATTATACAACCTTATATCACCATTATACAATGTGTATAAAGAATCATGATACGTCCTTATACAAGCCATTTCACGCAGTGGTGGTGAGTGGGAATATAGATCTGACAGCGTGGGCTGTCCAAAACCGGGGGATAAAGGTGCAAGGGGTTAAATCTCCGGTAGACCGGGGGTTTAGGGGAACGGTCGCGCTTCGCGCGGTACAGTCGCACTAGGAGAAAAGAGAATCACACACACACACACGTGACTTTTAAGATTTAAAATTCACGATTTTAATGATGTTAAGACTTATTTACAGCAAGATAAAAATGGACAAGGGTGGAATTCGAACCCAGGATTTCCAGGCCACGACACGGCATGTTCCCAATTACACTACCTTGTCTGAACTACCCTACTCCATCGATCTACTGACTGAGCTACGAGGGCTGTCATACGGTGTGAAGCTGCAGACGAGCCCAGCAGGTGGTGAAGGCCGCCACGAAGATGTTGAGATTAGGAGAGAGGGTCTCGCAATGTTTTTTTTGCTTGCAGTGGACCTCGATCCTCTCTTCCGTCAGGGGATTGACGTATCGGATGTCGTGCTGGTCACTCTCGAGAAAGGTGTGGAAGGGTTGAGGTTCCACAAACTCCACCACCTGGGTCTTGTTCTCCTGTTGGCCAAACTTGCCCCACATGCTGTTGTTCATGGTTTTGGCCAACGCTCGACGTAGCCCTTCTCGACCGCTTTGAGGAATTCGGGTGTGCACCAGGTGCCGGTCAGAGCCCGTTGGTCGTCGTTGTGATGACAACCGTGAACCTTGTTGTGTAGAGGACGTCCACATTTTCCTCTACACAGCTGCGGCACAAGGGGAAGGTTGTGCGTCCGGTAGGGGAGCACGGGGTGGTAGAGGCCTTCGGGAGGGAGGACGGTACACTGGGCCAATCCAAAGTAGGGCGTGAGGTCCGTGGTCCCCGGTTCTTGAGGATCTCAGGATGCCCAAGGGGATAACGCCCGGTCTTGTTGACCAAGGGGTAGAGACTGGTATAATCGTAATACAGAATATCTTCCCCCTCGTCGACGTCGGCTCGATGGTAGAACTTGACAGCGTTGGTCCGTCTGCCAAAGAAGGCCTGGCGAGGATGTAAAGGTTCTCGAAGGTGGAGACCGGTCACGAACGTCCTGAGGTCGGGATCTTGGGTATTTTGGCGGATCCACGCGCACTCCCACATTTCGACGACGATGTAGCCCCGGTCCCGCAGAAACTGCATCTTGGTCTTGGTGGCACGGTAGACGTGAGCCGGTGAGGTTCGTCTCGCTGGGGATGGCATGTGGGGCATCCGTGCCAATAACACCTGTGGAATTCGTAGACGGTGCGGGTGGTAAGATCGCATCCGTCGACGTTGTAACGCGTGTTAGGAATGCAAAACTCGCCCTGGGGCGAGTTGGATCGGTGGAGGAGCGGCGGCGACGGTGGCGGTGGCGGTAGGATCTTCTAGCAGATGTTCCTGCCAGAGCAACTACTCTAGAGCGACTTTGGAGTGATTGATGTTGAGACGCCAACCGTGTAAGGGTTCGGAGGCGATGGTATTGGCCTCCAGACAGTTTCGTCGCAGATCCCTGTTGCAAGCGGACGCGATGGTCATCTGCTCGAAGGGGTTGAATCCGGCTTTGGCTTCAAAGTCCCATTTGAAGGTGAGACACCCCTTATTTAACAGTTTCACGTCGGATCTGCAGTAGGCCACCAACACCTGTTGGAAATCGAAGATAGCGCCACCGGTCACTTGGTCGTCGTGTCAGCGGTCGAACTCTTGTCACCCCTTGACGATCATCCCGTCCGGCAGGTAGGTTTCCTTGGCAGGTAGCGGACCCACGTACTCCTGATCGGCCTGGGTGTTGAAAAGATAGGGAAAATATCCCTTCCTCAGTTCGGTTGGCCCAAAGGTCTTTGGAAAGGCCGACAAGGGCATCTGAAAGAACGACAGCCAGTCGATGAAACGGATCTTGCCGTGCGTTAACTGCAAGACTTTTCCCCCGTTACGTACTTGTTGGACCTGCGTCGTTGTCGATGGTATTCGTCGACGACGGGGTAGCTGTTGTAACCCTGGAAATTGTGGGCCAAGACGGTCAAGGGGCAAGTGCTGTTCTCCGAGATGGTGTCCAGGTAGTCTAGGAAATCCACCATGCAGGTATCGCCGTAGAAAGTACGAGGAGGGACGAAGTCCGATTCGGTTTCGGCCGCCACGAGGTTGGGAACGCGGCGGCTGTCCTCCTGCATCCTTTCGATGTCAAAAAAACACGAGCAGGGGTTCTTTGTAATCATAAGCCTCCGCGTCCGAATCCGGGTCGTCGTCATCACAGCGACATTCCTCCTCACCCACTTGGACGAAGCACCGGTGTTCGGCCACGAGAACCACTTCGCGGCTGGCGGGGCAACGGGCATGACCACACCGATGTTTCGGATCTCCCGGGACCCGCGCAACAGCTTGTAGCAGTGGCAGCACCGACGACGAACGTCTCAGAGGCTCTTATGTTGGAGATCACAAGGTGATCCGGCCGGTGTCTTGGCGAGGTGGTTGGCCAGGCAGTGATGTCCATAAAACTGGCGACCGCAATGACAACAAGACAACGTGGCGGAACGATAGTGATCGTAAGCGTCGTGGTAATCGAGGCAAGCACCCTCCGCAGTGAGAGGGGTTCTGGATGCAAACATGCTGTCCCTGATGGTCGTACGTTTGGTAGCAGTGACCGCAGGAGCAGCTGCGACCAAAGAAGCCCGGCAAGGAGGTCAAGGCGTCGTAATGGCCTCTGTCGTATAGGAGCCCCAATAGGGTAGCGCCCTCACCGTGCGCGAAGCAGTGGTAGTTCCGGCTGGCATCGACCACCACGATCTTGTAAGCGGGTAAGACTCGCGCATGACTCCAACCGGGACGTCCGCCTGCCTGTGAAGTTCCGCGGTTATCGTCAGTTGGATCCGTCGATTTCGTTTAAAGGTTCGCCACTGGTGATGGTCGTCCGCGTAGGCTTTGGCCGTGACGAGGGCCCGGGCACAGCACAAGTGGTCGTCATTCTGCAGGATGAGGACGACGGGCCGTTTCTCTAACCAGAGCCGCGTGGAGGATAAGTGTCCGGGTAGTAGGACGCGTCGACGTTTTCCTCCTTCGTATGGGGGACCCCGCACGTGGACGAACGAGAGGTTGAAAGAATCGTCCATCTCGAATCGTTCGTTGGAATTGAGCATTTTGCTCAAGTTGTAGAGCAGGGCGTCCACGTGATCGGCCTGGTGACCCCATTCGCGGGCGGTGAGTCCCCAGCCGTGATAGGTGAGGTTTAGACGGTTGGATACTACGGTAAAATAGACGCGGTCCCGATTGTCGATATTCTCCCCCTCGAGGAGTCGGCCCAGAGCCGTCCGGAGTCCTTGGACCAAAGCGTCATCCAAGCGTTGCCGTTCGACGAAACGTCCTTCTTGATGAACGCAAGTTCGAAAAACGCGTTTGCGGACACCCATCGCGCGACTGCGACGTTCGATCACGGGTTCCAGGAACCGTCCCCCAGCCGGATCAGCAGAGGGACTAGCTTCATCCTCATCATGATCCCCAGCAGCAGCTGCAACAGCACCGCCACTCTATTGTTCTAGTTCTACCGGTTCCAGTTCTGGTGGTTGTGGTTCTGGGAGGTGTTGGCGCTCAGTGGCCTTGACGGCTTCTAGGAAGGCTCGATCGTCTTCGAACTCTTCCAGGGCTCGGACGAGCACGCCTCGTCGTCATCATCGTCTGGCTCCAAGCCCGCCGAAACTTCCCACAACAAAGATCGTTCTTCTTCTTCACTCATTTTTTCATCGAGTACGATGAAAATCAAAGCAAATCAACAAATGACGGAACGGGCGGTCCGTCCTCTTTTTTATAGACTTGGGAAGGAATGACGTCACGATCCATTTCCACCAATCAGAAAGCGTGAGAGGGGTTTCGCCCTCAACAAAGGGGGATGGGGGTTATCCCCTGGAGGAGGTTGTGGTCATGTGACTGGCCAGATGAATCCTGATTGGTTGGAGCCTTAGGGTGGAAAGAGCTATAAAAAGGGCCGCGCGCCACAGCGACAACCCAGAGTCGCAAGTTGATCGCGCGAAAGAGAAGAAAGAAGAAGAAAATTTCAAGAAAGAAAAGAAGAAAGAAGAAGAGAAGAAGAAAGATGGCCGCCCTAGCCGAAGTGAAGAAGTTGGCCGCCATGAGCGCTGCTGCCACCATCAATAGTGCAGCCAGTACCACCGCAGCCACTAGCACCACCAGTACTACCATCCCCGAGGTAGAGAGCCTCAGCTATTGGGACTGGCTCCCACCCGAGTTGCAGCTCTATATCAGAGACCTGGCAGTGTACGCCACCGACCAAGAGCGATTAGACAACTGATGGAGCGAGGCTCACGAGGAGCTGGCGGATCTGCCTAAATGCAGACTCTACAGCACGGTAATTCATTTAGGTTGTTTGGAAGGTTTGCCTTAAAGGGAAGTGGGTTGGGGATTTCATTTTTTTTCCCGAGGACACGTTGTGATGGACCCTTTTATCTTATTTTGGTTTTTTTAGATTTTACACCCCGACGTCCGGTGCCATATCATCCGAGCCCCCAAGCGAGCTAAGAACCGAGACAAAAAACACTTCCACATTAAAATTCCACAACGTGCCCTGGGGAGAGTGGTGATGGGACCCACCACCATTGGAATCGAATACTTGTCTCTCTGACGGGGTTTTTCCTTTTCTTGTCACTAGATCCTGACACCCTATCTTTATTGCGTCATGTTGACGGGTCCTCCCCTCGATCACATGCACATACAAAAGTAGGAGATGCAGTGGATCGCCTGGTTTATAGCGATGTCAGAGAGACAAGCCTTCGGTCTCCCTTAGTGATGGTTCCCATCAACTGTAAATAATTGTAAATAATTTGTAAATAATGAGACGTTATTTTTTCTCTTCTTATTATTTTAAGGAGTGGGATTAGTGGTGGTGGTGGTAGTGAGAGAGTGAAGGGGTGAATTTGTTGGGTGGGTCCTTTTCCCTGAGGACACGTGACGGTGAAGGGTGACGAGGACTTTCTTCTTCTTCTTTTATAGTTGATGCCTTCCTCGCTTTGGTGTTTGTGTGTGCGTGAGACCTTCTCTCATCGAAGTGTTAGGGTCGTGCCCTCTGTCACGGGGTCTCGAAGGGTGAGACTCGACGGTCAGTAGCTCTTCTTTTCTCTACTCTACTTTTTTCAGTGAATGCCTCGGAACGTGGAGTGTTGTTGCGAGAGTCTCGATCACTTCGATCACTTGACTGCGCGAACCGTCACCTTCGAGAGTGTTATGTTGAGGCTCTTTTCTTTCTAGGTTCTGCATCAGGGAAAAGACTGTTGGTTTGTGCGTTGCATTTGCCCTCTTTGTGGGATCCACCATCACATCCACGGAAGAAAGTACGTGTGACTCTTTTCTATTCTTCCTAGCTCCTGCCGCGACTCATCGTGCGTTGGTGTTGGGCGACGTCCTACTTTCGCGGTCTGAGTGGGTCCTTCCTCCACCTCCACGGAAGAAGAAAGAACTCGTCGTGACTCTTTTCCCTTCTTCCTAGATCCTGACGCGACGGACCGCGTGTTGGTGTACCCCTCTCGCTCCCAGTACTTCCCATTGGGGATTTTACCTCCACGCTTATTCGAGTTGGTGGTACTGTCCTCGTCACCCTCACTGCCATTCGAAGAGCGTGAGTTACGTCCGTTATCCCCATTGGGACCCTCCAGAACCTCCTAGGGGTTTTTGTCGCACCGAATCCTTGGCATATATGAGCACCCGCCGAGATGTGGTCAGTACCACCCTCGCGTTGATTCAGCGTCACCACCACCACCAAAAATATAGACTTCCCTGCCTTTATCGTTTCCTTCCACCCCGATCCTGACGCCTGGGACCTTTTGGCATGAGAGAACCACCATCACCACCAGCATCACTCGGGAGGTCCATAAAACCGAACTGTCTTCTTTCTTTGTTTTTATGTTTTTTAGATCAAGACCCTATAGTTGGACGTGTTATTGCGAACCTTACCACCAACTCGAGAGTTGGAAGTGTTATTATTGTAAGAGCACTTCCCTCGTGCGTTGTAAAGAACGCGATCGGAAAAGAGTCTCCCTGGGGTTGGTGTGTCCAGACTACCATACCTTCACCGTCTTAGATTTGTAGAAGAATGACAACAATACAACGAGATGGGCAAAAATATTTTTTCTTTATTATTATCGACCCCTAGATCCGCACGTGTCGCGACTGGTGTTATTGTAGACTCCACATTAGCCACTGTCTCTTTTGTAAGACCGTCCTTTGGAGAACCCCAAATCAAGACACCGACCACTCTGTCGCCTTGACCTGTCCCGGTTGCCGCCAATATTATTAGTATAATCGTCTCTTTGACTTTTATAATAATACGGGGCCGCGTAAACCGGACCAACGGCAATACCAGGACTACGCCCCTTTTGATTTAACGATACTCGATCTGCAAATACATTTGTCAATTTAAAAAAAACACAGAACAAAAAATTTTTATTTTCTATGTCCCTAGATCCGCACGTGTTATCATCGGTGTTACTGTGCCCTCCACATTAGCCACTGTCTCTTTTGTAAGACCGTCCTTTGGAGAACTCAAAATCTCGACACCCATTACACCGTCACCTTGACCTGTCCTGGTTGCCACCAATTGCAATATTATGGGTATAATCGGTTCTATGACTATTATACTACGGGGCCGCGTAAACCGGACCCCTTGCAACCCCAAGACGACGCGCCTTTTAAACTAACGATACTTGATCTGTAAATACTTATTGGTCAATCCCTCAATAAAAAAACATAACAGAAGAAAAAAACGTCTGTGTGTCTGATCTCTTTTCTTGGTTCCTTAGATCCTGGCGGGTGGCTGGATATGATCTTGTCCAAACAATTGATGCCGGGATCCCCGCGTTTTAAACGTTTGGCCAAATGCGTGCCCGGACCCATGTACTGATACGCCAGCCAATGAAATTCCATGCCAGTCTTGCTCAAGAGGTTTTGAATGTCCAATCCCAACCTCGTTGTTGTGGAACCACACGACTTCTTCTTTTTCTTTTTCTCTTGTTCACAATTTCTTCTTCTCAGTAATCCTTTCGGGTTAAATCACGACGTAACTTTTTGTCCTGTTCACAATCTTCCCAACCGGGTGGAGCTCTCAAACGTGTGACGGCGCGTGGCGTGAACTTATCTTTTATACCTTTTACACCCCCCTTCACACCCACTTTCACGGCCTTCGAATACCAACTTTTCTTCTTTTTTGTGGCCGTTTTCTTTTTGGTCGTTGTCGTCGTCGTCTTGGGACGGGCTCCCTGTTCTTACCAACGGGTGGTAGTGATGGAGGGTGGCGAAGCGTCAGGTCGTTTGGAGGGTGTGGGTATTTTGGAGGGTGGTGGACGACGCTCGGTTTGGGGTTGAGGCGTGGCGGCGGTTTCGGCGGGGGTGATGGACGATGTTCGCTTCGAGGTTTGGATGGAAGAGGCGGTTTGGGACGACGCCGTTCGGTTTGGGGGCGAGGCGTCGAAGCGCTTTGGACCATGCGTTTCATCCATTTCTCGACGGCATTGCTCACTAATTCTCGACCCGGGTCGTCTTCGTCTTCTCGACCGTCGAGGGGAGGTTCACCGACCCCTCCTACCGGAAACTGTCTCAAGCGTTTGGTGGCGGTTCGCAAGGCTTTAGAAAGAGGACGGACTTTTTGCACGGTTTCGTCGGCGCCTAACGTCGGATCTTCCAAGAGGCGTTTCTTTTTTTGCGCTGCCAATTGGCCGGCCCGTTCTAAGAGGGCATTGCCCGTCAATTCGCCTTTGTACCATTGCACCAGTTCCGGTACTTCTTTCTTGGGCAAGACGATAATATCTTCCATCACAGACTTCGTTGGCTTCGTTTGCCTACGTCGCGTAACACCTTTTTATAAGGTTTCAACCCGCCACGGTGACGGGGTCGAGAGGAATCCGATTTCTCAAGAGATTCAAGACGATCTCGCTGACGGTATTGATCTGATCGGTGTTGGCATGTTGTAATAATCCGCGACGTCAAATCGGATGTGATTCGTTCAAGACGGATTGCAAAAAGGGAAGTTGACGTTCGATGCGTTTCATCGTCGTCACCGTTGTCCGGCTGCCTCCAACCCTTTCTTGATCCCGTAGCCGGCACTGTGAGGACTAAAGCGACTCAAAAAGTCTGACAGACTCTGTCCGCGACTCTTTTGACATAAATAAATCAAAGCGTAATGGCCACACGTCCAACTGGTGACGGTCTGCAGACTCTGACGATTGGTCTTGACGGACGACCAATGGTGACTCAACCAACGTTCCAACGGTCGACTGCCGTACGTTTCTAACGGTAAGGCATAACTGTCCATGAGTTCGCACTCTTCTTTTTCCTCGGGCTCCTTCCACACGGCCAACTAATGACGACCCGGACGATTGTGCGGATCCGTATTGACGATGTAGCTTCGCAGTCGATCTCGGACCGGTGGCCAAGGTAAACGGTCGCTGGCAAACACCCCCGCAAAGAAAGGCGCCAAACGTGTGTCCTGAGGGGCGACGCGTTCTAATTGAGCGTCGGTGGCCACCACCCATTCCATGGTGTTCTCTCTTTTCTTCTTTTTCTTCTTGGGAGAACACTCTTTTTTATACGCCTCCTTGGTAGGCATTGTACATCACAGCACTGTTGCCATCGATTTCCAAGACGTTTTCGAATTCGGTATACAACAACAACACGTTGATGACGTGATTGACGGCGGCGCCCAAACGAAACACCAAACGCAGTTCGCCACTCTAACGAGGATTCATCAAGGCCCCGTCGGCTGCTCCGTTGGCCACGTTGTTAAACATGAGCAACGTGCAACAACCCGTTCCTCCTCACATCTCGGGCGTTACCATGCTGGGTTGTCCTTTTCGCCACGCTTCACTGGCTTGCAGGAAACGAAGGTACCCTTCCAAGTCTCGGTGGGCATCGTCTCGGTTCAATTCCAACGTCTGGTAAGGATACTCTTTTCCTCGCATCAACTGTTTGATGCTGACCAACCCGAACTTTTGAAACGAAAAGGGGTTGTATTGGTAATGCCTGTTGTATGAATGGGCGTGGAGTAACCCCACGATCAAGCGATCGGGGATGCGACCTTGGAACAGATTGCCTTGATTGAATTCGGTCATGTTGGCTGGGTGCGAAAACACACGGATCTCGCTCCGCACGGTAGGATACTTGGCCACTTTGCGTTTCGTGTGACGGGCGGCGTCCAAGGTCTTGTACAAGGGGGCAGAAAGACTTAATTGACACAGGTGAAAACTCATCTGGATGTCGTCTTTGGTCAAACGTCCGGCCTCGCCCCCAAATTGTTCAGAAAAAAGGCCGGGGCATTGAAATAGAACCGGATCTTGATTTCTGCGCTCGTTACCAAGGCTTTGCTCAGATGAAAGATCTCGGAATGCGGTTTGAAGATGAAGGTGCGAAAGTCTTCTCCCTAGTAATGCACCTGTTCTTCTTGGGACAACAGCAGAGCGGCTTTCTTGGTTCGACTGAGGTCCGTGTAATGGGCATGAGGGGCGGTATCCGTGTTGTTGGCCGTCAAGGGGGTGGCGAAGTCCAGGGCCGAAGACCCTTCCGTGTAGGTCCCCAACTATCCTTGGGGTCGCAACAGACTGTTGGCTTCTTGTTGATCGTAATTCAACACGGTTTCCAAATACACTTTGTAGGCATAGGTGTCCGTCTGAGCATTGATGAGGGTCCCGTTCAAGTGAATGGTTGTCTGTTTGATCACGGTGTGGGCCAGATTGGGTGCCGGGTACAATTTGTCCCCGTCGGCCGCATTGTTCCCGTCGAGTTTCTTCAGACGGATCCGCATCTGAAAGTAACTCCGACTCAAGTCGGCGAATTTGTCCAATGGACGGAATGGTGAACTCCATGGGATGAATGTCAGTGGTGACGGGGGTGAATTCAAACATGCGATACGCCAACATGTCGCTGCTGGGAAGATCGAACAACTGAAACGTGTCGGACACCGCCGAACTCGACGCGCGGTGCAAGGATTCGGTCGTCATTGTCTTTCTTTCTTTTCTTCGGTTACGACGACTACTTGGTACGTCGTCTGCGACCCGATCGGGACCGAGAAGAGAAAGGACGTCGTGTTCTCTTTTTATGCTGTCGGGCCAACACTCGCCCCAACGCTTGGTTCGTCAACATCGTCATCATACCCGGCACGTTTGAAAATAATTGACCACCGCGCATCGTTCGTTTTTTCTTTTTAGCTGTCAAGCCATCACTCGGCGCAACATACGAGACCCCGTCTTGTTTTTCAAGGGCACCACCCAAGCGTATTTGGACAAGACATCGATCACCGTCAACACGTAACGGACGCCTCCGTTGGAACGAGCCAAGCGTTGGACTTCCACGGCACCCACGGCCATCACCGGCAAGGTGGGAAACCGACGTCGGACCGGTTTGTGTAACGTGTAAGCCCATTCAGTACAACGAAGGGCAACAAAGTTTATTTGCAAAAATTGGCCGGACCTTACATACAGAGATCGCCTTATTTCCATTAATCTCCTTCCACTTAATAACTGGCTTGAATACTTGGATCTTGTCTTTTTCTACAAGTGTAAATCCGACGCAATCTGCAT